>PVJC01022038.1:0-27699 GCA_004026665.1 Murina feae | reverse complement strand
CTGAAAGGTATCCTTTGAGAATGAGGAAGAAGAAAAAGGAAAGTAAAAATTATGAACAACAAATATATATCAACGAGTGAATCTAAGAATCAAGTGAATAAAAAATCTGATGAACAGAATAAACTGGTGAATAGAATAGAATCAGAGGCATAGAATGGAGTGGATGGACAATTTTCGGGGGTTAAGGGTGTTGGGGGTGGGGGAAGAGACTGGACAATAATCGTACACCTATGGATGAGGACAGTGGGGAGGCAAGGACAGAGGGTGGGGTGGGAATTGGGAGGAGGGGAGCTATGGGGGGAAAAAGAGGAACAACTGTAATAATCTGAACAATAAAGATAAATTAAAAAAAAAAAGGGAACTTAAGAAAAATTTAACCCCCTATTCACAAATAAGAAACTTAACCCCCTATTCACCTAAGTATGTGTTCTAACATTTAAAATAATGATTATTTTTCAAATTAATGTTGGTGCTCTATCAGATTGTAAGTCCCCCTATCAATATGAGAGTTGAAACTATTTGAAACCTTTAAAATGCTTAACACAAAATACTAAGTTTTAAGTACCAAGACCCCAGTTTACTGTTCAAAGAATTTAAGGCAAGCGATTGTTTAATTTGGCCCTAAACTCTCTCGTCTTAATTAAAAACAAAACAAAACAAAAAACACAGCAAAACCTTTAACTTGTAAAGCTATCAGGAGAGTATGCACAGGTCCATAGGTTTGGGGAAATCCGTAGAAAGCTGCCCTGACAGATCACTCTAGGTCACCTCAACACACCTCAGCTCTGCAGACCACATTTAAAATACGAGGCTTCCGCGCACACGCGGCGCACGCCAGCCTGTCGCGCGGCACTGTGGGACTTGTAGTCCCCGCCGGCCTCCGGGCCAGGAAGGTACGGCGCAGCCAGGGCTCAGCAACGACGCGGCGGCCTGGGCCAGGGCCGGGTTCGGGCGCCAGGGCCGGGCGGGCGGGCGGGAGGCCGTGTGGCTCTTCCCGGAACCCCGGTCCCGAGCGCAGGGGCAGCGGCCTAGCTCCCCGTCGGCCGGCCGGCGGGCGGGCGGGCGCGCACGCTCTGCGTCACGCGGGCCGGGGCTGACGATAAATCCCGGCGTGCCCGTCGGGGTTGCTGTGTCACTCGGCCCGCCGGCGCGCCCCTCCGCGGCCGCCCTTCCGCACTGGCGCTCGGGCTCTTCCGGTCTCCGGGCGCCTCTCGCCTGCCAGCCCCGCTCCCGCCGCGGCCCTTCGCGCCCCCCACCGCCTGCCCTCGCTCGGGCCCGGGCCCGGGCGCCAGACCGACCGGGGCCATGGAGAGCGTCGCCGCCAGGTATCGGCTGAGCTGCTCGCTCCAGGGCCACGAGCTGGACGTGCGGGGCCTGGTGTGCTGTCTCTACCCGCCGGGGGCCTTTGTGTCCGTGTCCCGGGACCGCACCACCCGCCTCTGGGTCCCGGACAGGTGAGCGCTGCGGCCCGCCACCCCCTCGCCCCCGCTCGTGTTGCACGCGTCCCGCCGCGAGTGGGAAGGGAGCGAGCCCTCCCCGCGGCGCCCTGCCCGCTCCCTGCTTCCTGGCCTGCGCTTAGGCTGCGTCCCTCCCGGCCCCGGGAGCACGGGGGCTCGGGGCGCGCGGGGGAAGCCGCCGCGGCGGGTTGGGGGGGGGGGCGCAGAGACCTGCTTCCGTGTCCCGGCTTGACCACCCGCGAGTGGGTGACCTTGGACGAACCTCTTTCCTCCTGGGGCTTCAGCCTCTGGACGACGATGCCCCGTGTTGCCGAGATTTGAAGATGGATGGCCGCCCCGTGCCCCGTCCTACGCGAGGCCGTGGGAAGCCTCTGTTCCGGAATGTGCTCTGTGGTCTTCTTCCTTCCCGTTTGGGAACCTGAGTTCCCAAAACGTGTCTTGTGGGAAGTTGTCCCAGTCAGGAGTTGCTTCCTCGGGGGTCTGTGATGGGCTTGGAGGGGAGGAGATCTCTCACGTGCTGTGTGGACGTGCCGGGCTCGAGCTGCTGGCTGTTGGAGGCGAGAAAGGCCATTGCCTCCCAACTGACAAATGCAGGCGCAAGAGGTTAAGCTCCAGCTCAGATCACGGTCAAGAGTTCAGCCTTGATTTGGCTGATTGTCACCGGAAACGTAGGGCCTGGAAAACAGGTTTCAGTTCAGAAAGGGAAAAACGGAGCGGAGTTCCTTTGCTAGCCTCCCATCAGTAGAGGGTTCACACAGTTTGGGTTATTCATAAATTCGGATGGTAACTATGGATTGAGTGCACTCTAGTTTGTTTGATATCCTGAAGAAGAAGGAGAGGAAGACAGACAAGTTCTCTTATGTTTCATATAACTTGTTTATAATGTGGAAGGGAAGGTGGATCAAAAAACAATAAAAGAATCTATCTATATATATATAAAAGCCCAGTGACTGGAATGACCAGTCACTGTAACATGCAGGGCAGCTGGCCCCAATCTGCCTTGATTGGGGCAGGCTGGCTGGACCCTGCCTGTGCAGGAGTTTCTGCACCAGGCCTCTAGTCCTATATAACAATCCTATAGAATAGAAAGGGAATATGCAAATTGACCATCATGCCCACAGCTGAGGCTAAGTTCCCATAACGAGCCTTAAGGAGCAATCAGCAGGGACATGAGGCTGTGCCCCACCCACCTCCTGCATGGGGCTTGACAGGGGACCTCAGGGTGCTCCCCCCGCCCTGGCACCAGGTCAGAGGAACTCAGGCTGCACCCTCTCCCCTGGTGCCAGGCCGGGGGACCTCAGGCCATGCCCCCCACCCCAGCACCAGGCCAGGGGACTTCAGGCTGTGCTCCCTGCCCCGGCACCAGGCCAGGGGACCTCAGGCTGTGCCCCCTACCCCGGCACCAGGCTGGGGGATCACAGGCCACTCCCTCCACCCAGCAGGGCTTGATGGGGGACCTCAGGCCATGCCCCCCTGTCCTGGCACCCAGGGGACCTGAGGCTGCATCTCCCCACCTGGCAGGGCTTGACAGGGTGGGACCGGCCGGGTCTGGATCTAGCCCAATGAAGGGGGGCTATCCAGGTTTGGGTCTCGAGCGATTTTGAGGTGCACGTGGGTGGTTGAAGACTTGACTCTGGGTTCCATGGTGCACCCCAGACTCTGACAGGAGGAAGATTTTCATATACGTTTTACTAATTTTCTTTAATCTCTGACACTTCTATTATAGAGAAAGGGCAAATAGCAATATTAAAATATTTCCTCTAATCACTAGTAATTACATATCTGGCATGAGGGAAACAAGTATCCATGTAGAGTTGAGTGGAGAGAGACGTTAGAGAAGGAAGCCTCTCTGAGGAGGTCTTTTTATTAAAATCTGATACAGATGGAGCTTGTCATGGGAGCCAGGAATAAGGAAGGCGAATTGGAAGAGTACTGTAGGTGCAGGAGGGACACACTCAGAGGCCCTGGACGAGAAAGAATAAAGCCCCTTTGTGCAGGAGGGAATGAGCTGTGAGGTGGGGCAAGTCTTGGATGCAGAGGAAGGGTTGTCATAGTTGGGAGCCTTTAAAGGGTTTCAAGCAAGGAGCAGCACGCTTCCATTTTCCTGTGGAGAAGTTCCTGCTAGCTGCAGGTGGAGAACGGATTGCAAGGGGGCAGATGTGAAAGTGGATCATTTTGAAGGCGTTTGCAGTAGGATAGCCAATACATGATAGACTAGCCTAGGAGTATTGTAGAGCAGACTCCTGTATTGAACTGGAGATGGCTTCTAAAGGTCTCTTCTAAGGTTGTGTGATATTCCAGATCACCTTGTAATAGTAGTGTGTCTTTGAATACAATTACTGTTAGCATGTGCATTTAAAATGTTGGTCAGTAGAAGCACATGCCCACTAGGATATAAACGTTGACGTGAGGAGTATCTAAAGGGGATGCCAGTGGTCGTGGCTCCATCTGTGCATGTTGTGTATGAGTGTGCTGGGTTGATAAGAACTAAAATCACTAGAGTGATTGTGTGTACCGGGAACTTGAGGAACTTGGGGCTGAAATGATCCTCTATCTGAAAACTGGTTCTTTCGTGTTGTTTTTTTTGTTTTGTTTTTCACAATTTATTTATGTATTTTTTTCACCTAACACTGATTGAGAGCCTGCATTGTGCCAGGTATAAGGCTAGATGGTAGGTGATTAGAGAGATAAGGTATAGTTTTACTTATCATTTCCAGTTGCTTAGGGTAGTGCATCTCATGGTCACTGGATGATGAATTTCTTATGCATCCCAAACTAGAGTGTCTCAACCATACTTTTAGTGCTATAAAAGTGTCCTCAGGCTGATATCTTGATGATTTTATTTCATTGCATATTAATACAGTAATGAAGAGCTGTAAAATGTTTGGAGCCAAGTAGTTAATAAAGGTTGTTTTCCTTAGGTTTCTGGATCAGGTAGTGTAGGGATGGACTAGAAATGATGGGGGAATTTAGTTTCAGGGGTGCAAATAGTTTGAGGGTGGACTAGATACCTCATCTTTCACAAAAGCCCATTGGGAACCCCCAAAATACCTGGACCTTCTTATACCATTCTTTGAGATTGCTTTAGGCCGCTATAAGCCCACTTCAGATTAAACTGAATTTCTCAAGTCTATCACAACTATTGCTTTGCCTTTTGAAAACTATCTATACTTGAAAGATGCAACCACAGATTTTACATCCTGCATTACATCTCTCCTGAGTATGCCATGGTCTCATAAACACTCATCACTTTGGGACCTTAGACAAATAGTTTTATGAGATTTGTTAATAAATCAAAACAAGTCCCTTCCCACTTCCCATTTCCCTTTCTTGGAGGCAAAATTTTCATCTCCTAACAGCTTATTTTATCTTTTACTTATCTTATATAATAAAAGGATAACATGCAAATTGACCCTAACAGCAGAACCACTGGGAATGACTGGTCACTATGACACACACTGACCACCAGGGGGAGACGCTCAGTGCAGGAGCTGCCCCTGGTGGTCAGTGTGCTCTGCTCAGCCACAAAGCCAGGCTGATGGCTCCAGTACAGTGGTGGTGGTGGGAGCCTCTCCTGCTTCCTGTCTGACTGCAGCTTAGGCCTGCTCCCGACTGGCAAGTGGACATCCCCCAAGGGCTCCCAGGCTGCCAGAGGGATGTCTGACTGCCAGCTTAGGCCCGATCCCCCAGGGAGCGGGCCTAATCCAGCAGGTGGACATCCCCGGAGGGTTCCCAGACTGTGGGAGGGCACAGGCAGGCTGAGGGATCCCCCTGAGTGCACAAATTTTTGTGCACTGGGCCACTAGTCTGTATATAAAATGCTATACAGTCATGTGCTGCTTAACTAGGGGGATACATTCGGAGAAAAGTGTTGATAGGTGATTTCGCTGTGCGAACATCAGAGTTCATATACACTAATTTAAATGATATAGCCAGACTACACATCTAGACTATATGTTCTTAAGATACAGTCCTGTACAGCATGTTACTGTACAAAACAACACGAGATTAAATCATTCACAGAGAAAATGATACAATTCAGAGACGCCATAAACAGATGTATGTGGCTCCTCAAGTGTAACAGCATACTTTTTTACAGCAAACTTATTTTTATAAGTAGAGTATACTCTAAAATAGCCATAAAAAGCATAGTATAGTAAATACATAAACCAGTTACATGGCCTTTTATTATCATTATCAAGTACGTACTTGTATGTGCTATACTTTTTTAAAATATATTTTATTGATCTCCTACTGAGAGGAAGGGGGAGAGAGAGCCAGAAACATTGATGAGAGAGAAACATCAATCAGCTGCCTCCCGCACACTCCCCACTGGGGACATGCCTGCAACCAAGGCACATGCCCACGACTGGAATTGAACCCGGGACCCCTCATTCTTCAGGCCAAGCTCCATCCACTGAGTCAAACCGGTTAGGGCTGTGCTATACTTTTATACCAATGGTAGCCCAGTAGGTTTGTTTACACCAGCATCACTACAGATATGTAATCCACTCCATTGTAATCTTACGGGATTATATCACATGCAGTCCAATTGACTGAAACATTAAGCAGTGCATGACTATAAACTGATAACTTCAACAATTTTATGCTCTCCCTATAGCTACCAATTGCCTTATTTTGGGTTTTCATTTGCTTAATTTTCTATGTATCACTAATTCAGCTTTAAAAGCTAGTTGTTTATCTCTCTCCTTTCAAGACTTTAGACATACTGAATATTTTACAGTTTCCTCTTTCTTTTGGTGAAAACTTTCTGACCTGCTCTGTCAGCCCCTGGTACACAACTAATCCTAGGACCTGCCTTTATTGTCATCTTCTTTATTCCCTTTTGGACCACTTGTGTTTTATTTATTTTTTTAATATATGTTGTTATTGATTTTGAGAGGAAAGGAGGGGGAGAGAGAGATAGAAACATCCATGAGAGATTCATTGATTAGCTGCCCTACTAGGGATTGAGCCCACAACCTGTGCACGTGCCTTTTGACTGGATGGAACCTGGGACTCTTTGTTGTAGAAGAGCAAAGAAATGCCAAGCACCCTTCGTGGAGAAAGGGGGGAGTCGTTTTATTAACACTAGTGACTAGTGGACCCCTGGAAAGATTTTCCATATCAGAGTGAGTAACATCCAGAAGCTTTGCTTTTTATAGGTTTCTGGGGTCCTTGTCCTGCAGATATGGTACCGCCCCCTTGATCTGCAGGAAGGCCCCCAGGTGGTGGGTTCCCAGGTCATATCAGATGATCTGTCCTGGGGCCAGAGATAATGACCTTCCCCCACCACCAAGGCAGTGCATTGTTTAGTTTTTATGGCCTGACAAGCCTTGCAAAGACCAGTTTCCTCCTCACCTTCAGTCTGCAGGAGGAGGCTCTATCCACTGAGCCTGAGCCAAACCAGCTAGGGCTCAATATCCTTTTGCTTTCTCTTTGTTGGGTTTCCTCCCTTGATGTCTTATTGGAGCACGTCTTCCAGGAACTTGCTGAAAGCACTACAAGTCCAAAAAGGATTCTACTCTGCCTTGCTACTTGAATAATAATTAAAACGTTTGCATCATTCTCATTTCCAAATAATATTCCTCCAGCATTTTCAGGCCATTGTCCCATTGTGTGCGAGCCTTTAGTGTTACAGTTGAGAAGACTGAAGCCATTGGATTCTTGACCTGTTATTTCGTTCTGCCTAAAATGTGAAAGCACATCCATAAGTTCTGGGACATTTTCTTGAATTCATTCTTTGGTTTCATCTCCATATTTCTGTCCTCTTTTCTGGAACTTTTTATCCAGATATTGAACTTGTTTCTAAATTTCTTTTTTAATTCTCTTGTTCTTTCTTTTTGCTATACTTTCTCAAAATTGCCTTGACTTCCTATGAAGTTATGTTCTTGTTTCATGTTTGCAATATCTTATATCTCTAAATATGGTAGTGATTTTTTTTAACTTCTTTACCAAGAATATGTTTTTACTGATTTTAGGGATAGAGAGAGACAGACAGACAGATAGACAGACCGACATCGGTCAGTTGCCTCCTGTACACACTCCAACTGGGAATTGAACCTGCAACCTGGAAATGTTCCCTGACTGGGAACCAAACCTGAGACCCCTTCAGTGCACAGGACTACACTCCAACCAACTGAGCCACTCCTGCTAAGGCTGATTTTTTTTTTTTAAGTTATTTTCTCTTTAGTGGTCTGTTTCCTCCAAATTGTTCTCCTCCCCCCCCTGTTTGGTTTGGTCATTATATATTTCCTGCTGGAGAAGCCTTTCCCCAGATGTCTCATAATCCTTATTCTGTGCTTAGTGTTAACAGTGGAGAACTAAAAGGTTTCTGAAAAGCTCTCACTACTCATGGGTGGGGCTGGTTGGCTGGCTGGCTGTGAGCTTCAGGTAGGGTTATCTGGCTGGACTATTTCATTGGGCTGGTCTGCCTGGAGCAACAGTTCTCAACCTGGATCGCCACCCCTTTGGGGGTCGAACCACCCTTTCACAGGGGTTGCCTAAATACGTCTTGCATATCAGATATTTACATTACGATTTACATTACGATTCATAACAGTAGCAACATTACAGTTATGAAGTAGCAACGAAAATAATCTTATCGTTGGGGGTCACCACAACATGAGGAACCGGGTTAAAGGGTCGCGGCATGAGGAAGGTTGGGAACCACTGGCCTAGAGGATGACTGCTTGGCCTCCAGGATTTTGTTTTTAGTGGTCTGGGCCTCCATTATGAATGTACATGTTCCTCATACCCCAGGGCTCAACTATGCTTTGTGTCCCCCAAGACTGTCACCTTTCTAAAGAAAAAGCTCCAAATTTCTGCTGGGTACAAGAGGGCTGAAGTGTCTAGCTGCTCTATTCTTTCTTCAAAATACTTTAGGTATTGCCAATGGATTCAAGAAGTACTTAATTCTTACCATGTAGAATATTGTGCTGGGAACTTGAGAAGATAAAAAGAACCAGGTCTGGATTCTGCCATTAAGAACTTCACAGACAAATACAAAAGATGCATGCAAACATCTGTACTGGGATGCTCAGGGACACACACAGGCCAGTTTAGTGATTTACATAATATAGCTTTTTTTTATCCTATCTTTTAAATTTCTTTGGGTTTATTGATAAAATAGTTTCTAAAAACACATTTTAAAAAACCCATCAAAATAAAGTGGACAAGTTTAAAAATAGCTACTACCAAATACCTTCCCTTTTTTTGTCATCTGATTCAATTTCTGACTGATTCTGAAGACTTTCAACTAGTCTTCCTTATTTTAGTTCCAGCCTTTTCTTGTCCCCATTTTTATTGGTACATACATAATGCTGCTAATTCTTTAGCCTTTTGGGGATTTGTTGGTAGGTTGGTTCTCTACTTTCCCTGCTGCCTACATATATAAATACATATATACATGCATGCACTAATAAAAGCATAATATTGAAATTAACCGCTTCTCCGAGATAAGGTAAGCCACGCCCACCAGCCAATTAGAGCGGCTGTATGCAAATTAGCCCAGCCAACATGGTGGCTGCCACTCACGGACCTGAGTAAACGGCAGCTTCCATTGCAGCAGGAGCGAAAGTGAAACCCGCTTCACTTAAACTGGCTCTAGCGAAACACACATTTGCAACATAATAACAATCATAGAATCCTTGGGAGCTGAAGGAAAGAGCAGGCCTAAGGGTAACATTGTCTCATTATAGACACCGCGAGGTAAGGTGAAGCAGAGAGGAGGCTTCGTTACACGTCTAGGCCCCGCCTTAAAGGAACAGCATCAATTACAGAAGATAAACAAACCCTAGAAACCTGCATCCAGCCAGCCTTGCTGGGACATTGAGTCAATGGGAGCTGTGGGCAGCCTTAAAGCCTGAAAGCGCCAATCAGCCCGTCACCCATGCTAGCCACAGCCCAATGGGGTGAGGGATGTTCCTGGGGGGCTTGGCCAGCCTGGAGACAGCCATCAGCCCGTCACCCAGCCTGGTCAGGCACGCCAGCAGGTGGACATCCCCAGAGGGGTCCCAGACTGTGAGAGGGCACAGGCCGGGCTGAGGGACCTCCCAAGTGCACAGAGCAGCTGCAGGGAGAGGGGGCAGGCTGGGCTGATGACCCCTCCCTCCCACCCCCCGTGCATGAATTTCGTGCACTGGGCCCCTAGTACATATATATTTTAAGAAAGGCTTAAACCCACAAGGATGCACCCCCACATGCATGAGTACAACCCTTCAAGCTGGTGGGGGCAGTGTTATGGTTTGAGGCATGTTTTCCTGGCATGATTTGTGCTCTTTAATTTGTGTGGAACAGTGTCTGAATAGCACAACATACCTAAGTATCATTGTTGATCAGGCTCATCCTATCATGTTGATGGCGTATCCCAATGGAGATGGCTTCTTCCAACAAGACAATGTGCCATGCCATGGTGCTCGTATTGTGCAGGAGTGCTTTCAAGAACATGAGGGAGACTTTACCTTGCTTAGGTGGGCCCCACAATCATCAGATCTCAATCCAATTGAGCATTTGTGGGATGAATTTAAAAGAGCCATCAGGCAGCTGGTTCTACAACCATCAGATCTCACAGAACTGGACAGTGTTATTCATCAGGCGTGGTGTCAGATTCCTCGCATCACCTTTCAACATCTCATGGAGTCAAGGCCAAGAAGAATCACTGCAATATTGAAGGCACGCGGTGGCCCAGCGAAGTACTGATGGGGTGGTCATAATAATCTGGCCACTCAGTATAGTAGCTATTTAATATTTAAAACAATAGATACTTGAAATAGTATGCACTCTGTAAAGTTTAACCTAGACACTAAATGAAAATGAGTACTTTGGCAACTCTGTCCTAGGCTGTGTTAGAGAACAAATGTATGTCTTATTTATTATCATGTCTTTCTAGTCCTAACAGGGGCTTCACAGAAATGCACTGTATGAGTGGCCACTCCAATTTTGTATCTTGTGTATGCATCATACCTTCAAGTGACGTACATCCTCATGGACTAATCGCCACTGGAGGAAATGACCATAATATTTGCATTTTCTCACTGGAGAGCCCAGCACCACTTTACATACTAAAAGGTCACAAAAATGCTGGTGAGTATAGTGCTTTGGTGTGTTTCTATTTGGAAAAAAAAATGTATCCTTTTGAAAGTAAAATTTACAGATAATTTTTTTCTTTTTTTTTTTTCCATGTTTGTTAACCTAGTGCTAATAGGCTTGGTAGTAAAAACCTCTTTTGGATCAGAATTTTGTTCTATAAACTCTGTTACAGATTTACTGTTATTAGTAAAGTTTATTATGCTTACACGGGGTGGACCAAAGTAGGTTTGCAGTGGTAATACAAATAATACAATAATTAATAAGTAATAATATATGAATAAACTCTGTTTCCATACTCACAACTGTAAACCTACATTTTGTCTACCCCTGTGTATTTAAAAAGTAAGGTGTTCAGCCCAGCCAATGTGGCTCAATGGTTGAGTGTAGATCCTTGAACTTGGAGGTCATGGTTTGATTTCCAGTCAGGGCATGTGCCCAGCTTGCTGGCTCTATCCCCAGTAGGGGGCGGACAGGAGACAGCTGATCGATGATTCTCATCGTTTTATATCTCTCCCTTTCTCTCTGAAATCAATAAAAAATATTTTTTAAAAAGATTAAAATGTTCAGTTATAAAAGGAAGAGGTTGTATAATTTTGATGCACTTTGTGATTTTGGATTTTCGGCTATTTTGTGCAAGGAATTTACTGAAGAAACCTATGAGTATTTTTAAATCTTCTGTTATGTCCATTTAAACAGCAACAGATGTGTTTATAGCTCTGGTATCATTATGGAAGAGGAATACTTTTTAATATCATTTTCTGTGATTTGTACATACTGTTTCTGATTCTGAAATTACTGAATTTGTGTATGGCTTAGCAGCTCTTGGTTATAAGATGATATGCTTAATCAGTGAAGTATGTGTGCTTATTTTTTTAATGTATCTAGAATAGTTTGGAACATCTCTAAGCAAATAGTTTGGCCCATAAACACTTTAAACTTCATCGAGTTTATGAAATGTTTTTGTATGTATGTATGTGAAATCTTCAATACAGAGGGATACAGATTTTTTTTAACTTCCTTGTAGAAATCTTCACTATATACAAAAGTAGAGTGGCCAGGCAAAATCTCATTTCTTTATCGTCAAATATCTAGTGAATGCTTACATTTACCCAGTTGTCTCATAAATGTTTTTTTACAGTTTGTTTAATTTGTGATCCAAACAAGGTTCACATGTCTTTCAGTCTGTCAGTTTGTTTCCTTTTTCCCTCTCCATTGGAAACCAGCTTATTTTACCTGTAGAATGTCCAACACTCTGTACTTTGCTGATTAGAGTATTTTTGTTCCCTTTAACATGTTCCTCAATCCCCTATATGTCTTATATGCTGTTAGTTAAATCTAAAGCTTGAACAGGTACAGATTCAAGTTTCTGGCAAGAACACTTTATAAGAAGTATTGTGTGTTTAACACATCCATCCGGACGCACATCATGTCTTTTTGTGATGTTGAGATTGATCAGTGGGTTCTAGTGTTATACATCCATTGATTATAAAATTCCCATCAGCTTTTTAGCACCTATTGATGATCATTGCATAGATCCAGTATTTGATTAATATTTGCAAAATGACTGTACTCTAATTATGTCATTATTTCTGCATTTAATAGCTAGCATTTTTCTATATAGAACTTTCCCACATAAACCCTTTGGTTACCATGTGAGAATTTTATGCAGAGAAGCCAGTTTAAATGCTTTCTTTGCCCCCTCTCCCACTTCTTTTACTGGGTTTCAAAATAAGTTGGCTCCCTAACATTTTTTTTTCCTTTTTGATTTCTCACATTGTCCCACATTTGGCCATTGGAATCCTTTAAATTGGCTCCTATGACCAGAGAATAAATCTCCATCTCCTGCAGTGAGTGAGGATGCTCTTCCCTGGCACTGTAGGCTGAAAGGAGAGCAGACTGTGAATCAGTCTTCTCATTTTTCAAGTCCTTTGCTTAGCCCCATCCTTCATGGAGCCAACAGTAGCTGCAGACTGAGCCTTATAGCTGCAGTACCCTGTTACTCTACTTCTGAGTTCCCCTTGTGCGTGTTTAAATTACAACCTTCCTCCATTTGGCTAAAGCAGCTATGCTAGTTTCAGTCTTCATTGGCCTTGTAGATTAATACCATTTAGAGCATTACTGCAGACAGCCTGCCATTTTTAATCAGAATTCTGTCTTTTTTCCCCCCATGTTTTTAGATGACTCTTCATTTATGATTTTTAGCCTGTATACTTTTACATCAGTAAAACATTTAATTAACTATTTCATTACTATTGAATACTTAGTTCCAGTGTTTTGTTTTGTTTTTGTCATAAAGTGACCCTAAATATCTATATAAATAGCATTTCAAAATCATTTGCGTTGCCTTCTTATGTGGTTTCTTAGATTGTGCAACCCACTTAATCCTGTTCCCTCATTTACAGACAGTGAATCTGAGGTTGAGTATATCCCTGTGGTCAGCTCAGAAGTGTCATCTGCAGTACTTGCATCAGGCAGTCTGACAACAGTCTTGATCAGTGCACACTTCTGCATCTCCATTGAGTTAAGCCTTATTTGGCTAACATACTATCACTGTGTTTTTTAAATTGCAATGCTTTAATAACTAACAAGATTGAACTTTTTCTATATGAATGCCTTTTTTTTTCCCTTTAGTTTGTAGTCTTTCATCTGGAAAATTTGGGACATTACTTAGTGGCTCATGGGATACCACTGCTAAAGTCTGGCTGAATGACAAATGCATGATGACCTTACAGGTACAGTAGTTCTGTGTGAATGTGCTAGATAATAATTAAGTACGATGACTCAGTGGCAACTTAAATTAATATCCATTGTACTTTCAGGGTCATACAGCTGCAGTCTGGGCTGTAAAGATCTTACCTGAACAGGGCTTAATGTTAACTGGATCAGCAGACAAGACTATTAAACTGTGGAAAGCTGGAAGATGTGAGAGGACTTTTTCAGGTAATATAGAGTAGACAACTTTTATAATCTCATGCAACCTAGGTATGTACCCTCACCAGCAACCTTTTGGTGCGTGGGACAATGCTCCAACCAAGCCACACGGGCCAGGGCACCCACATATCTTTTTAAGATATAATGAGACCTCTCATTAAATAACCAAATTGAATAGTAAATAGGTATCTGATAAGCTATAATGTGTACATGTGCTTCTATAAACTATATATATGTAATTTGTGGTTGCATTATGCTTTTGCTTGTCCTTTGAACATGTTCAGTTTGAAACTTCGAAGTATAAGCCTTATTGATGATAGAGCAGTAGTGTTAGCTTCATCTATATGTAGGAATACATAAGAGTTTTTATTAGTATTGAAGTACATTGTTTAATAATACATTTCAAGCTCTGATGGTTTAGGTGTGTAGTCTTTTTAAGTCTCAGCTATTAAACAACTTCTACACTGAGGCATCTTCTGTGTAATATTAGTATTGCTGATTTATCTGTGGGTCACTTAGATTTTTCGTATGAATTTTTTTCTTTTACTTAAAGCTCCTTCTTTTTTAAAAATGTTTTTTATTGATTTTAGAGAGAGAGAGAGGAAAAGAGAGGGCGGGAGAGATACAAACATGAGCTGCTTTCTGCATGACTCCCACTGCCAGGGATAGAGCTGACAACCCGGGCATATGCCCTGACCAGGAATAGAACCTATGACCTCTTGGTGCATGAGTCTTTGCTCAACCACTGACCCACACTGGCTGTGCTCATTTACTATTTCAAAGTTGATCACCCTGGGGGATAATACTGCAAGGTGTCCCTTTGTGAAGATGAAACTATCTATAGATGGAAAATAGACAGTGAGTTATAATATGCATCTCTGTTTTTGTTTCCAAACATATATCTGTATCAAGTTGTTACTAATCAGTGGTAGCTAATTTAAATGAGCCAATACTGAGCATGGGAAAACTTTGACTTCTTATCCTCTTTATTTCATCACTAGCTTCAGGGAATGTTTTTTCCTTAAAAAAAATGTAGTGATATTTTCTGCAAGACTTCAATTAACATTGAAAGAAATTGAATTTTATCAAGCATATCTCCAGTTACATAATTAAAAACATAATGCAAGAAGTTTAGTCCATAAATTCTTGTCGTTTTAAAAAATCAGTAATCAGTGGCTTTTACTTTATCATTTTAATGCTTGCATTTATATAAATTGTGAAATGTTCCCAATGATAAATCAGCAATGCTTGGTTTAATATTTGCATTTTGGTTGAATTAGAGGGGAAGAAGTTTAAATTTGATGGAATCAAGAGATGTAGGATAGCCCAGCCCATAGTTCAGTTGGTGGAGTCTTGTCTTGTATACCAGAAAATTGCCCTTCGATTCGCAGTTAGGGCATGTACCTACCTGGATTGCAGGCTCGATCCCTGGTGGAGGCATGTATGGAAGGCAGCTGAGTGATGTTTTTAGCTCTCCCTTCTCTAAGTGTGTCCTCAGGTGAGGATTAAAAAATAAATACTTTTTTTTTTTAAAGCGGTAGGATAATAAATCAGGAAACTTGAATTGCTGTTTTAGCTTTGCCACTAATCTCGTTTTAGAGAAAGTAATCAACCTATTTTTGCATATTTTAATAAAGTTTGCTTTTCTTTGATGGTTTTAATATTTCAAACTTTAAATAATTACAGTCTTATAATCTTAGTTATTAATTTTCTCTGGTGTTTTATAAATATTATTTTCAGTACTCTGTGGTAAGAAACTTAAGGGATATTTATTCCTTGTTATGTTTTGTTATATTTAAATATTGTGTATGTTATGAATTAACCTTGTTACTAGGGAAGAAAAGTTGAACTGTCGGGTAAAAAATGAGAGTGTAGAGATCAAAATTCTGTTTCTGGAAGGTTTTAAGAAAGAATCTGGAGAAAATATGATGAATATAAAATAACTTCCCAAGACTGGCAAGAAAAAAGATACTGCCAAGTCTGAAATATAAATTTGAGCTATCAGGCTTTTCTACTGAAAAATTGAATTTTTGAAATCACGTTTTACTATTCCCAATGTGTTTTACAATGTTTATGAAATACATAGAGCCATCACCCAAATCTATTTTATTGATTGACATAATTTTTTTAATACAGGGCACGAAGACTGTGTAAGAGGTTTGGCAATTTTGAGTGAAACAGAATTTCTTTCGTGCGCAAATGATGCCAGTGTTAGAAGATGGCAAATTACTGGCGAGTGTCTCGAAGTCTATTTTGGACATACAAATTATATTTATAGCATATCTATCTTTCCAAATTGTAAAGGTAAGATTATTTTATACCATGTATTTAAAACTTTGTATTAACCTTTGTTTGTCACATTCTTAAGGTGAGGGAAGGAGAACTGATGATTTAAATCAATTTACTAACTGTAACTTGAATAATTTAGTGATTTTATATTTTTTCCTAAAGAAGAAATGATATGAATATCTTTCTTTTTTAAAAATATTTTTTATTTTTTACAGAGAGGAAGGGAGAAGGATAGAGAGCTAGAAACATCAATGAGAGAGAAACATCAATCAGGTGCCTCCTGCACACCCCCTACTGGGGATGTGCCTGCAACCAAGGTACATGCCCCTGACCAGAATTGAATTTGGGACCTTCAGTCCGCAGGCCAATACTCTATCCACTGAGCCAAACTGGTCAGGGCGATATGATCATCTTTACATTTCATGGTTGTGAAAAGTTCTTAAGTATCTGTGGAAAGGTTTTACATAATTTATTGGTGTTTAGTATGTAAGATAAAAAATGTATAAAAACGTGTTTTTCTAAGTTATATAAAAGTGACAAATGCATAGAATCTAAAACTATAATTTAAAATACTTTAGAGTTAAAAAAAATCTGTCTAGAAGATTGTATATATACATGTACTTAATTGTATCTATTCAACCTAATTTTTTCTGTATTTATCAATTTTAGATTTTGTGACAACAGCAGAAGACAGATCTCTGAGAATCTGGAAAAATGGGGAATGTGCTCAAACAATCCGACTTCCAGCTCAGTCTATATGGTGCTGCTGTGTGCTAGACAATGGTGACATTGTGGTTGGTGCGAGGTATTTATTAATCAATAAATGTGTCTAGGACTGTGGTGGGCATTAGAGTGCACAGACGTACGCCATAAGGAATTTCAGGTGAATTGGAGAGACCGTATGCACGATTCTGGTACGGAACAAAAATAGTTGGCATAACAGCTTTTACACTAATGATGCTGGATTTATTATGTCAGTACTGTACTGTAAGTTGTACAGTTGAAACTCAGAATGCAAAAGAAGTCAGCGAAGATAGACATTGGTCTGGGAAAACTTTCTGGAGAAGAAATAAAGATGGAATTTTGAAAGATAATGAGTAAGAGGGGAAATGAGAATTTTTATCAAAAGAAACTAAGTAAAGATGTAGCATGGGTATAAAAGTGATTTCTTAGGAGATAAAGGAAAATGTTGGAGGACTAATGCTGAGGAAACGTGGATAATAGGTTAAGATGGGGCTTACTTATAGATTTAGTGCTTGGGGTTAAAGGGTTATAGCTCTTTAAAAAAGTGAGATGATTAAAGTAAGACTTGTGAATTATTAAATATGGATGTTTTATTTAATTGATTTTTACAATGGGAAGGAAAGCTAATTAAAAAGCAGCTGCAATATTAAGGGTGTGAAGTTACTAAATATTGGCCCCTTCATGCCACTGGATAAGAGACCAAAAATGAGATAATTCAGAGGAAAATTATCAGGAATGGGGTGAAAGAAAAGGATAAAGCTTCAAACTTTGGTGATTGGAAGTGAGCATTAAGAACAATGGGACAAGAGAGAACTTGTGAATTTGAGAGACCGTATGCACGATTTTGGTACTGAACAAAAGTAGTTGCTATAACAGTTGAAGAAAAATAAACGAATTGAAAGGCTGCAATTGCTTTTAGTGGAAAGTTATGCAAGAAACAACAGTTACTGTAGAATTAGGTAGGATTATTATATCTGAAAGTGGCTAACTTGCTTCCCCACCCCAAAACTTAGAATTGAGAAATCATGGAAATGAAGTCATTTTTCTGAGATTAGAGGTTAGGACCTATGGTGTCATCTAGACCAAACCTCTTGATTTGGGGTTAATACTGCTATTAATGCATGCGAAAGGCTGACTCCATGTTTCTTCCCTGAGGAACAGATATTGAGCAGCTGCTACCTGCTAAGTCCTATGTTGGGTACTCCTACCATTAATAAAGTAAACCCACCCACTCCCCTTCGTATACTGTAACACCTAAGTAATATTGACTTTTAAAGCATACACTTTATCTCCAAATTTTTATGATGGTAACTTTTTAACTTGGAATCTAAAATTTATGTTAAATATATATTTCTCTGACCTTTGCCAATAACTTTTCCCTGGTCTTTTTTTTTTTTTTTTAATGCTTTTTCTAATTGATTGATTTTTAAAGAGAGAGGAAGGGAAAGAGAGAGAAACATTGATTTGTTGTTGTTCCTCTTATTTATGCATTCACTGGTTGATTCTTGCCTGTGCCCTGGCAGGGGATCAAAACCTTCAAGTACTGGGATAATGCTCAAATCAACTGAGCTACCTAGCCAGGGTTTCCCTAGTCTATACACCCTATACATTGCTTTACTAGTAAAAAATAATAGAGGGCAGTGAGTCAGCATAGCGCAATACTCAGCAATAAATACATGGTAACATTTCTCATGTTCACAAAGATTATTTTTGCTTCGAACCTCTCAGGTGTGATAATGTTAAACTATGGCAGTGACTTAAAATCATTTTATTTTTCTTTATAGCGATGGTATCATTAGAGTGTTTACAGAATCAGTGGATCGGATAGCAAGTGCTGAAGAAATCCAGGCTTTTGAAAAGGAACTCTCTCAGGCAACCATTGATCCCAAAACGGGTGACTTAGGCAACATTAATGTGGAGCAGCTTCCTGGAAAGGAACATCTGAATGAACCTGGTGAATATTTCCATGTTACCTAGTAATGAAAAGTGTTAGCAATTATTCCAGAATTTTGGAGTGATTAAAATGATAGGGAGAAAAGGTTGTTTGCTCATCATTTAGTGTAGAAGTCATTGATGGGTAAAACTGCTGGCTCCCTAGTTTCCCAATCAAGGCAGTCGCATCAGAGTGTCTGATAGTCATGTTCTTCACCAACACATAGTTGTAGTTTTATAAAACAAAAGCCATCTGCCCTCAAATGTCCTTTATGAAGCATTAAACATTAATTTTATTACATCTTCACCCCTTTAGTAAATTTAAAAAAATATTCTGGGTGACAATGTAAATTACACGTGGTGCCCCAGAGTTCCGTGGCGTCTGAAAGATCAGGATTTGTGCAGTCATTCATGTCGCAGGCTGAACTGTTCACTTTTTTCATGGAATGCCATTTTTATTTCACAGGTCGACTAGTTATTTAGGTTTGGGTATTTGGCAGCCATTTCTTTAAAATGAACAAACTGAGCTTGTCACTTGAAGGAAAACAACTGATGATATTTGTTGCCAAAAATAAAATTCAAACTTTCTAGTGTGAATTGAAGTTTTAGAAAATCTGTTACTCCACACCAGGAGCTTAATCGTTTTCCAATGCTTACAAGACTGTTCGAATGATATCAGTTGTACTATTAACAGTGTGATCTTTTTTTTTTTTTTTTTTTTTTTTTATATAATTCTCACCCAAGGACATTCCATTGATTTCTGGAAAGTGAAAGTGTGGGAGGAAGGGGAGGAGAGAGAGAGAGAGACCCCCATGCGAGAAAGACACATTGATTGGCTGTCTCCTACACACACACTCCTACCAGGGCTGGGGAACCTGCAACTGAGGTACGTGCCCCTGATCGAGAACAGAACCCATGACCCTTATGTCTGCAGGCCAACGCTCTAACCAACTGAGTAAAACCGACCAGAGCAACTGTGATTTTTTTATATTAAATAATAAAATGTGTAAACATGTGGACAGTCTGCATAACTCATTTAATATTTTCCAAATGCCAGTTCACGGTGTTACAAAATCATGAATGGATAAAAGACCTGTTCAAAGTGTAAGAGAGACCAATGGATTTTAGTTTAATAGAGCATGACAAAGTCATTGGTATGGTTTCAGAGTCTAAATTGTAACCTTTAAGGACCTACTACTTGCACAATGTCCATATTTTTTTCTGAAAAGGTTATTAAGCTAGTTTCCCCTTCTTTAACTTTTTTTTCTTTATATACTTCTAACAGCAGATTGAATGCACAGGCAGGTATGGTAAATACAGCTGTCTTCATTAGGAGACAGGAAGATTTACAAAAATGGAAAACAATGCCAGTCTTTTCACTGAATTTCTAAAAAGAAACTTACTTTTTATTAAAATGTTTAGTCAGTATATAGTGTATCTATTATTGTTTTCCAGGAAGTAAATATATTCTCATTTTTAATTTCAAATCCAATAAATTAGTTGATACAACCCATATTAAAAGACAATCTTTGGGCTTCTGAATAACTTTTATGACTATAAAGAGATTTTGAAACTAAAACTTTTAAGAACTTCATTAATACCATGATTTGCTATTTTTACAATTTTTTACAAAATATAATTTTTTTGTCATTATGTATATACCGTACATACAAGAAATATTCACGAAGTGCCTAATGTGTGCAAGGCATTGTTCTAAGATCTGGGAATACAACAGATAACAAACGATGCAAAAATCTCCATTCTCACAAATTTATATTCTACATGAGGGGACAGATAATTACAAAGTACTTATTATCTGACATCTAAATTTAAAGTACTATGGGGAAAATAAGGCCAGGGTTGCGGCTGTTTTATCATTTTAAGTAAATTGGTCAGGAAATGTATAATAGGATAGCACTAGTTGCTGTAACAGATAAACCCTGAAATGTCAGAGGCGTACCAAGAAAAGGTCATTGCATATGTAAAGCTCGGTTGATGGCAGAGTGTGCAGGAACCAGTTTGTAGAGTAATTCTGCTCTTCGGGGTCGTGGGGACCCAGCTGATGGGAAGCACCATCTTCAACATGTGATTATCACATCCATCAGACAGGGTGAAAAGCGTGGGCAGACAGTGACGGAAAAGGCCTAGAACAAACTGTATCACACCCACCAAGATTCCACTGGGTGTATGCTCAGCGTGTAACCCCGAGGGAAGGAAAGAGGCAAGAGGACTGAGCAGAGTAGTCTCTGACCTGACACCCAAGCTCTCCTCTATGAAATAGGAGTCTGACTCTGGAGGACAGCAGGGTCTTTCCCACTGCAGGCTTTGCTGAGAACTTGACATTAAGTAAAGGCTTCAAGGAGGCAAGGGAGCAAAAATTGCCAGCACCTGTGTGAAGCGTGTCAGAGGCAGAATAAATAGCTAGTGCAAAGACTGCATGGCTGAAGTAGGATGGTGGGATGAGGGAAGGAGTAGTGGAAGGTGAGGTAAGAGAGGATGGGAGAGGCAGATTATGTTTGGTCTTGTACACCATTCCAGTGACAGTCTTTTATCAAGGATGAGTTAGGATGTCATTGAAGGGTCTCCAGCTGAGATGCATCAGGAGCGCCTTAAACTTTTGCAAGAATTTCTGTGGTTGCTGGGTTATATATAGACTGTAGGAGACCCCAGGGCAGTAGTAGGAGGCCATTGAATAATTCCAGCTGAGAAATGATGGTGGCTTATACCATTGGAGATAGTGAGGAGAAATAGTTTTCTAGATATGTTTAAAGGCAGCTGATAGAATTTGCTGAAGGACTGGCTATGTGGCTGCAAGAAAGAGAAATCGGAATTTACACTTTTGGGCCTGAGAAGCTAGAAGAATGGAGACTACTGGAATGAAAGTGTTGTCAGAAGATAGTAATAAAACTTGTTCTAATTTTGATGGGCTAGCTGTTTTCTAGAGTCTAATTTTTTAACCTTCATTTAATAAAGTTTCTTTCACCATTCTTATACCACTTTCTAGTACAATTTAAAATAATCTTTTGTTTGATAAAGTTTTCTACTAAACCAAAACACACATTCTCTTTTATATATACATTTTAATGTTAACAATTTTCTATCTAAATGTTTTTGAATTTTATTTTGCCATTCTATCTTTGATTCTCAAAATTTTTATTTTAAGGTTCTAGAGAAGGACAGACCCGTCTAATCAGAGATGGGGAGAGAGTCGAAGCCCATCAGTGGAGTGTTAGTGAAGGGAGGTGGATAAAAATTGGTGATGTTGTTGGCTCATCTGGTGCTAATCAGCAAACATCTGGAAAAGTTTTATATGAAGGGAAAGTATGTTGACTTCTTTCTAAATACTTTTATCTTAAAGTATTCAACAAATTAAAAGTTTTCTTTTCTCTTTCTCCATGCTAATACAATTTTCTCATGTTTTAACATATAAAAATATATTTCTATGGGGAAATTATCTCTTCCCTGTCTTGAATTAGGTTTTTTAAGAATCTCTTTCCATGTATGGAGGGCTGCATATTACAGACAGATTTGGCATTATTTATTGTTTAGTAGTAACCATATATGAGCTGTCCCCAACCATTTTGGATTAGGAGCTTCTGTGCTACCTTTCATCTAATGCTGCATACCTATATTTAACTTGTAAAGGCAGAAGGGACCCTCAGGGCAGTGCTTACAGTGCCAGAATGTTTTGGTGAGCCAGGCATGGTAACAGCTAATACTTTTGGCCTTGAGATCAGCCAATTGGAAACCCCTTTGGCCTCAGAATTAATGTCGTCATAATCTTTCCTTCTCTTCCGTCCCTAGTGAAATGCTAATCTTGCAGCACTCTCAAGTAGTTGCTATTATGATATGCTAAGTGAAGATTTTAACAGTGCACTTTGGAGAAAGTTTAAGTACTGTAATTATTAAAGTTAAGAAAAATCTGTGTTATATATGTCATTAATACATATGAACATAAAAGTTAGTAATCATTTATTTTCTTTTTATATTCCTATTAAAGGAATTTGATTATGTTTTCTCAATTGATGTCAATGAAGGTGGACCATCCTATAAATTGCCATATAACATCAGTGATGATCCCTGGTTAACTGCATACAACTTCTTGCAGAAGAATGATTTGAATCCCATGTTTTTGGATCAAGTGGCAAAATTTATTATTGATAACACAAAAGGTCAGATGTTGGGACTTGGGAATACCAGTTTGTCAGATCCATTTACAGGTAAGTTAGGGTTTGTATTAAGTCTTAAAGTGCTTCTTTCATTCATTGTTGGATAATTTTCTTTTTCTAATGTGTTTAAATGCCCATTATGATTAGCTGTTTAAATAAAAACCAAGATCCTGCAGTAGGTTTTTACTTCATATTCTTATTTGCAAGCCTTAAACTATATAGTAACTCTGTGTTTATAAAAATGATTATAGCCCTAATGGGTTTGGCTCAGTGGATAGGGTGTCGGCCTGCGGGCTGAAAGGTCCCGGATTCAATTCCCTTCAAGGGCATGTACCTGTGTTGCGGGCACATCCCCAGTAGGAGTGCAGGAGACAGCTGATTGATGTTTCTCTCTCATTGATGTTTCTAATTCTCTATCCCTTTCCCTTCTTCTCTGTAAAAAATCAAATATATTTTAAAACAAAGATTAAAATGATTATAAATTGTTCTGTTACAAAAATATAGCCACACTATAAACTGATAATTTTAAGAAACTTTAATTTAGTTATTTGACATAAAAAGAAACTTCTATGTTCCTTTATTTAGTTAACTTTCTCTTTAATATGTTTTATTGATTTTTTTAAAGAAAGGAAGGGAGAGGGACAGAAAGTTAGAAACATCGATGAGTGAGAAACATCGATCAGCTGCCTCCCGCACACTCCCCACTGGGGATGTGCCCGCAACCAAGGTACATGCCCTTGACTGGAATCGAACCTGGGACCCTTGAGTCCGCAGGCCAGCACTCTATCCACTGAGCCAAACTGGTCAGGGCTATTTAGTTAACTTTTTAAAAAAATGTATATTTTGTGATGAAATTTACCAGTTACCACATGAGGCTTAATTGATTAGTTGTACATCACTTCTAAGACTGGACTGTGAATATTTAGATTTTATATGTGATTTATGTTCCACATGTTCATTTTAAGTCAGTTTGTAACATAGCATAGTATCTAAACTTTTGCAAATGGGATTAGGTTCTCATGCTAGTCCATAAATTATAATGCTAGTATTACCCCAAATTCTGGTTTCCAGGAACCAAAGCCATGGTACAGGATGAAATAAAATGCTTCCTCTTTTCTTAGGTATAGAGCAGGCTCTAGATAAAATTTTGAAATTGGTATTGAATTGTTACTGTTTTGCTGTGGTCCATTTGACTCCCATTTTTCATATGCTACTAACTGTTCTTATTTTATAAGGAAGGGTCCCATGCCTTCTTCCTGTCTCAAGTCCTTATATAGATCTGCCTTTTTCTTCTTCCCTGATAGACACTCCATGTCCCCAAATTATCTCCTCTTTTCAAAATTCCATCATCAGTTCACATAATAGAGCTAATTTCATCTGCATGTTGACTGGAGCAGGATGATCAGTCTGACTCACTACCGAACTATAAATGAAGAAACCTTCCCAAAAGCTGCACTGTATGAAAGAGCGATGGGGGGGATTACCTGGACATTTCTGTTGGTGGAATTTCAGACTGCAGGGAACACATGCTTGCAGTGTTGTGTAAGCTATTTGTGGAACTGAGGACAGATATTAAAGCATCTGGTTCTATCTGGATATCTGACACTATTTGGCTTTTTTGCTCTTCTGAAGCTTAACTTTATAAGCATCTTCACATATATTTTTTGTAGACACCTCTCATTATTTCCCTAGATGTTCTAATACAATATACATGCACACACCATGTATGTTGTAAAGGTATAATTGGAAGTCTGTTTTCTTTCTAGCACTCATCCCCTTTATAATTCTCTTCTCCAGTAGGTTGTAAGCCTCAGTGGATACAAGCAATCATGTTCTCTGCTGGATCCCTACACTGAATGCACTGTTTGACACATGAATTAATGAATCCAGGGGTTTTCTAAAAGATTAACATTTGATGCCTGTGGTTCTGATAGCAAAAGCAACAGCAGGAATTGTAGTGAATTTGTATAGGAACAGGAACTGGTTGTATGTATATATTACTTAGGTCAGAGACTACCTGCAATTTTCTTTTTCTATTTGAATTCCTGGTAATTTCAATATTTAAATGTAAGGGCTAAGATACAATAAAGTATTAAGGTTAAGAAGACAAAGTTTGGAAAACACTGAAATTTTAGTTTCTTACTCTCTTCAACTGTAACACTTTTTACTATAATTTGTTGTTCTTCCATGTAACAGTCTTGTTCTTCTGTTTTCCTCCCAGCTTGGATGGAGTCTTCTCATGTTTCCTTTGTTTGCATACACAGGTGGTGGTCGGTATGTTCCAGGTTCTTCATCAGGCTCTACTAACACAATGTCTGCAGCCGATCCTTTTACAGGTGAGATGTAGCTTTGCTTAATATATCTGCACTAAATGCACTTTATATACTTTGGAGATATTATTCAATAACTGACACTTCATTATCTGTATGTCCAATTTTGATGGATCTCTCTTTAACTTCTAAGTTTTGCTCATTCCTGGAATACTTTTGCGACTTCCTCGTGACTTTTTAATAGCATATTATTATAACTCATTTTCTCCAGTGGTCCTTCCTGCCAGGAGAGTGATTAAGAACATAGGTTTTAGAGCCAGACAGACCTTGGTTCAAAATTTGGCTCTACCACTTACTTGCTATGAGGAATTGGCAAGTTACATACCTTGTCTGAGCCTATTTTTTTTATCTGTGAAATTAGATAATAGGGGAGCCCACCAACCAAGACACAGGATAAATGCTATCACTGGCAAGATGCTCCCGATCATGAGCAGAGAAGGAGCCATTGAGTCCCTGGTATTGGATGGAGCAGCACAGTCAAGAAGTCTGCCCAGGCACATTGCCTTAGTGTGGAAGGAGACAGTTCACCAGCTATCCAGGATTAGTCTTCCTAACCTAAGTTATCAATTGCCTTCATGAAGCCCTAAAAGTGTTGGTGTGTGTCTTCAAAGTGACTATTGACCAAGGTACGCATGCCTCAGCATCACCATTATTGGAAAAAATGGCCAGACTTGGACTTTAAGGCAGCTGAAGAAGTCTCAGTTTTCAGAATAGTTTTTTATATATTTTATGACGCTGTTGTTGGATCTTCATCACAGTTCCTGGACAATGTAGCTTGGGAAGAGATTTATGGTATCTATTGGCCTTGGCAGCATACAATCCTGTCTAAATCTTAGATTGGCTCAACATACAACCTTGCCTCAGTGTCATGAAGTTGTGAATTGCTCTCTGAAAGATAGCTCTTCTATGAGATATCTTTCTCCTGTGAATGAACTGGTGGACCAGATGCAAGTAGCTACACCCTGTGCATTGATAATTAGTATATTACAATAACCCAACTATAAAGCTTAATGTTGTGGTGGTCCAATGCAAGGAAGTCTTTGATGACATGATGCAACTTGAAAAGGTACTAAGGATCTGAAGAGTAGATAAGGTGGTGACTTTCTCTGTCAGCATATTCACGCCTAGTAATGTGCTGAAAGTTAGACCAGAGTTCCCAAATCTCATTGGCAGATATTTTTTGGAACTGAAAGAACATAACAAGCTTCGAACAATACCAACAAAGTCAAGAGAAGTTCATCATAACTGGAGCATGTCTCACTGTTGCACAAGGTCAATACCCTCAGAAGATGGAGTGATTAAGGAGATATGCAAGATGGCATATTCAATAAATGTCCAAGAGAGTTAGGGAATTAGTAGGATTACTGAACTATTATAAAAATAGATAACAGCACCCACCAAATTGAGATTATGAAAATTAAATCATATAATAAAATTATGTAGAGTATTCTAGATGGAAAAATATACAAATATATTTAAGCCCTCAATATATGTAGCTATTATTATTGTTGATGATGTTTTCCCAATTTTACCAAAAGCACTGAGGCCAAAAGCCTTGCCCATCTGGCTTACAACTTAAGGTCCATCTTCAGTCTTTTTTCTTTTCCTTATTTATGTGGTTGTCAAATTTCTAATATTAATTAGAATCATCTGGGATGCTTGTTTAAATTACTTATCACAAGGTCTTACCCATAGCTTTTGTCACACTAGATTAGTGAGGAGGTTAAAAATACTCATGCCCTGATCCCTCATCCATGGATTCTGATTAAATTAAATGGTCTTGGGGGTGGTTTGTTGTTAGGTTGTTGTGAAAGCTCACTATAGGTTTCTAAAGTGAAGCCCTGGGAATCTGCATGCTGAACAGGTGACTATCTCTAAATGTCAGAGAACCATATTTAGAAAAGGGCGTGCTTACACTGTGCCTCAGAATGCCTTGGCAAGTTATTCAGCCTTCCTATAACAAAGTATTGTAAGTAGTAGTGGTATCTAATTAATATTTAAATGAGTGTATGTATATAAGATACTTAACATGTTAGCTGGCATACAGTAAAACCTCAATTCCTGTTAATTTTTGTTCTTTATTGTAATTCTATTTACATTTTTGTAAATTTTTTGTATTTTAGTTTTGCTTGCTTTTTTCTGCATCTGTTACACTGGTTATCCCAATCCTAGATATTAATTCAGAGGCTAAAATGATACTCATCTTTCTTCTTTCCATAAAGGCTGGTCTAGGACTCCGAACTTCTCCAAATTTTGCTGATTCTCTGTACTTGCTTATTTCTTTCTTTCCATTTTTAAAGAGACAGACACAAGTATAATCTAAAATATGAGACTGGGCTATTGTCATAGCATCCATAACTCTCAACTAGTCTCTTTTCTGCTTGTTGTATGTGCCAGAAGAATAGTTTTTAACATTTCATTATGGAAACCTTTTAATTTCTCCAATTCACTAATGCTTTTGTAATTCATTTAACTTCTGTAGTTATCCCATACTAGTGGCGCGGTGCACAAAATTCATGCATGGCGGGTGGGGTGGTGTTCCTCAGCCCAGCATGCACCCTCTCCAATCTGGGACCCCTGTGGGAATGTCTCACTGCCAGTTTAGGTCTGATCCCTGATTGGACGTA
This sequence comes from Murina feae, assembly GCA_004026665.1. Classification (NCBI taxonomy): domain Eukaryota; kingdom Metazoa; phylum Chordata; class Mammalia; order Chiroptera; family Vespertilionidae; genus Murina; species Murina feae. The sequence continues at coordinate 130 of PVJC01022038.1, read as the reverse complement.
AACCGGCAATCGGACATCGCTATCATAATCCAGGACCGCTGGCTCCTAACCGCTCACCTGCCTACTAGTCTGTTCACCCGCCCACAACAGTCTACGCCCCCCCACGCTGGCATTCTTGCCCCCAACTGCC
>PVJC01022037.1:0-27707 GCA_004026665.1 Murina feae | reverse complement strand
GATTAACCTCTAAGCCACTTGGTTACGAGAGACTGCTGTGTCTACAGTGGGAGAACTTCTGTGCTGGAGACACCCTTATGGGGCAAGAGTTGTTTCAGTGGAGCTTTTATGCTCACTGCATCTGCCCCGAGTGTGTTCCTTGTGGATCTGTTTTGTTTAGGTTAGTCCCACTCTGGCCGCTGGGTTGGGGCTGGCTCCTGTATCTTTAAGGAGGTGTTGCTGCAGAAACCTCTGACGTACTTGGGAGGGGTGGGGCCTCGGAGAGTTCGCCGGGCGGGGCGGAGCAAACAGCTATGGTGCTTCTCAGCCCTGCACTGAGAGACGCCAGGTCTCTGTGTCCCACGATATTTTCTGTAAGCAACGCTGAGAGAAACCCGTTTTGGATTTCCTTCTGATGCTAGTCTCTGGGTGTCTGTGGGACCTTCAAAACTCGTCTGGAGCTGGAGTTCAGAGCCGCTGGGGACTTGTGGCTCTCTCCGTTTTGGAAAAGAACCACGACCTCCGGTACCAGCCCTTCCCTGAGCCCGTGCGCGCGCCTCCGTACCTCTGTACTTTGCTTCCGCTGCTGCTCTGAGTCTCAGACTCTTCTCTGGTTGTAGGATTTTCACTCAGCCAGTCGTCCTGTGGGTGCGAGTGGTGTCCGTGTGTTCTTTTCGTGGTTTTTCTGAAATAGTTGTTCACAGCTGCATATATGGTGTCTACCCTATGCCGCCATCTTGTTTCTCTCCCATAAAATTATTTTCATTGCTACTTCATAACTGTAATTTTGCTAGTGTTATGAATCATAATGTAAATATCTGATATGCAGGATGGTCTTAGGCGACCCCTGTGAAAGGGTTGTTCAGCTCCCGAAGGGTTGAGACCCACACGTTGAGAACCACTGCTTTAGTGAATAAAATTTAATTATCCATTTTGTTAATGACATACATTATAAAAATACATCTATGTACCTTATCAGCAATATCTCCTTGTACACATGTGAAAGAGTTTCCCTGGGATTGATACTTAGGTGTTTAATTTCTGTTCTATTTCATATTATATAGATCTTTACTCCCACCAGCGGTGTTAAAAAGTTCATTTTGCTACACAGCCTCACTAATATATAATGTCATCTGACTTATAAATCTTTTCCAATCTGGTCTGTGTGCCTAGAGAAGATATTTAAAATTATAAAAGGTTATATGAACAAATAAATGCAGGGTGCTACAGGAATGCCTAAGGGTGTCTAGACTAACTTGGGTAGTTGGTAGAGAAGGCTCCCTTGAGAAAGTTCCACCTCTGCTGAGATTTGAGGTAACAGCCAGGTGCAGGAACAGAGGGATGGATGGTGGGGGTAAAAGAAATTTGATCAAAAGTATAAATGTGAGCCCTGTCCGGTATTGCCGGCCTTGTATCAAAGGGGCTTGGGTTTGATTTCCAGCCAAAGGCATGTACCTGTTTGTGCCGGATACCTGTCATTGTCACTAGTAGAGAAATGTGCCTGAAGGCTGGTCAACCTTAACTGCTCTGAATAGTGGGGGAGCTATTCACTCATCCTTTAGATGGAGACATTGATAGTTAAAGCAGCCCTCCACCTCTGTTACTGATATGTAAATTCCTGTTGTCTCTTTGTTGTTGGAATTTCCTGCCCTAAGGATAAGGATATGGTTGTTTTCCCCATTGCCTTAATAAAAGCTTTAAGCAAGACCAGAGCAGTGGGCAGTCTTACCCACTAGAGGAAAATGCCATGCCTGGTCCCCATTATTCCAAATTGATTCTGTTCTAGTCTCTCTCTCTTCATTTTGTGTGCGGCCTCCTCCAGAACTCGAACCCTGAACAGGAACCCTGATCCACGCAGGACGTGTAAGGGGCTCCCACATATTTGTAGGTTCAACACCCGGTCTTGGTTGGGGAGTGTGCGGGAGACAACCAATGGATGTGTCTTTGTTGCATCAATGTTTCTCTCTCTCTCTCTCTCTTTCCTGCTCCCTCCCTTCCACTCTCTCTAAAAATCAATGGAAAACATATTCTCTGGTGAGGATTAATAAAAAAAAGTGTAAATGTGAGAATTATACAGGACTGTTGAATATGGGGGCAGAGAGTGCATCCGCTAGTGGTAATATAACTCTTCAATGGCGATTTAGGTGGGACATGATTTTTTAGGTCAGTAATGATTCCTAAGCTGAGACATATTCCTCGAAGATGGAGCAAATAAATATTTTTTCCTCAATATAGATTTAGATCTGAGTTCAAAAACTGGAACCAGAAGGTTAACTTAGATCCTCAAATATATTTTGTTTGGTTGTCACAGTAATTTTTATAATTTGTATATTTGTGTCCTTAATATTTATTATGGTTAATAATATATGCCATGGGTTTCCAAATTAAACATAATTTCTGGGTGTGTCTGTGAGGGTGCTTCCGGATGAGACTAGCATTTGAATCAATAGACTCAATAAATTGTCTTCCCCAAGGTAAATGAATGTCATCCAATTCATTGAGGGTCTGAATAGAACAAAAGGTGGAGGGAGGAGGAATTCACCTTTTTGTGCTTCCTGCCTTCCAGCTTGAGTTGAGACACCTCATCTTAGCCCTTGGACTGAGATTTAAACCATTGGCAACCCTGTACTTAGGCCTTTGGACTTGTATTGAATTATACAAACATTTTTGTGTTTTGAGCTTGTAGAAGGCAGATCATGAAATTTCTCCGCCTCCATAAATATGTGAGCCAATTCCTCATAATAAATCAGTATATATTTCCATATATATTCATATATATTTCCATACATGTGTATCTTATTGGTTCTATCTCTTTGGAGAACACTGATTAATACAGTGTGGACTAGCATTAAATGAATTGTCACTAACCTTCTCTACTGTCTCATATCCATGTATCTCCCTGATCTCTGAAGTTACTTAAATTTGAGATTCCTAGCAAAGACTATATTGATGTGTGTAGAGAATGGGGAGGGACAAATAACTCACTCTTGAGATAAGTTACCTAATTAACTAATTAGACTCTCTAGCTGAAGTTGTTGGTAGGACTACAACTCTAGTGGTGAGCTATAGGAAACAAAACTCATTTGGACTATCCAGGACAACACTTTCTCCTGTGACTAGATCCCATGTCTTCCCTGACAAGTTGGGAAGCTTGGAAAGCTAAGAGCATCACTGTCCCATCTGGCTTACACATACGGCTGCCTCTCAAGGGGAAATCCAATTTGGAATATGGTGTATAGGAGAGGCCCTGGGAGTGGGAAGAGGTGGCGTTTTTCTGGAAAAGGTAAGGATTATATGACCCAGCAATTCCACTTCTGGCTTCTTATCCAAAGATAAAGAAAAGGAAAATACTAATTTGAAAATATATATGCACCTCTATGTTCATTGCAGCATTGTTTACAATGCCAAGATATGGAAGCAACCTAAGTGTTCACCGATAGATGACTGGATAAAGAAGATGCATACAACACAACAGCAATAAAAAAATAAGACTTTGTCATTTATGACAACATGAATGGACCTAGAGGGGATTATGCTAAGTGAAGTAAGTCTACTGAGAGATTTTAGAAACTTATTTCTAATCTTATGCCTTTGGTGGAGGAGCTTGCTACCTGTGATGGCGGGGGCCCTGGTAAATAGCGGGGGAATTACCTATGAGACTTCCCTTTCGTTTGAGGCTCAGGAGAGTCCACTTCAGTAGAAACCCCTGTTTTTTTCTAAACTTGAAACTCCTGTCTGAAATTGCTCAAACCATTCTACTAAGTTTTTAGTCTGTCTGCTGCAGTCTGGTGTACTAAATCTGGGAAGACTGAATCTGTATATATATGCGTGCACTGAGAAGTCCGATAGTGCAAACAGGGGGGCTGTTTTAATTCATCTTGCATTAGACTCCAGCAGAAAAGGGCATCAGGCCCATGCACTGTGTTACAACTCAGACTTACAATATTAGTTTGTGGTGGTTCAGAAGAGCGGCCCATGGGGAATTCTGGAAGGGCAGGGAAGGAAAAGAATATCAGAGAGAACGATTTGCAGAAACAATAAATCCAAATGCTCTAGGTTAGTTTTACATTGGTTCTGAGCCATGGCTGCAGGTTAGAATTACCTGGGAGCTTAAGAAAAAATCCCCGTGCCATGCTGCGGCCCGGACCAATTACAAATCAGACTCTCTGGGGAGGGAGGATTCAGGTATCAGTATTTTTCAAAAACCTTCTCAAGGTAATACCAGTGGTCAGCCAAGATTGAGAACATTGGGTTACTCACTGTTCAGAGGACATGCTGCCTCCTGAAAGGGCTCAGAGGAGCCATGGCTCACCTGTCCTATTTTAGTTTCGGTGACAAAATAAGGTACATTTGAATAGCAATTCACTACATCAGGGCTTCTGCATTGTTGTTTAACAGACTTATTAGTGGAAATAACAACAAAACATGGATGGTATTGGGTAGGGGAAAATATTGTTAGGAAACAAATGCTTTGTTTGATTGCCTTTTTATTGCTTGTGAAAATTTTGCAAAATATTCCAAACTTTGCCAAAAGAAGGTTGGATTCCCCACCGTATTTCCTTTCTTGTTGCAATTCAAATTCCTAGCATCAAATGCCCTCCTGCACCACCCTCTGGTTCACAGACTCCAAAGAGATTGCGTATTCCATCTCAGAAATTCATTTTTCCTCGAACTTACCAGTTTTCACTCTAAGGGCACTTAGAAGGAATTGCTTAGAAAAAGCCCTGCAGGGAGCCTGACATCATGATGTGGTTTTAAAGAACACCCCAGACCACTTGTAGGGAATCACTCACACCCTCCTGTTTGGTTTTCTTTCCCAGCCTCTGTTTTCTGCAGTCCTTTGCTTCGGTTTCCAGGGCAGGATTTACGATATGCTGCTGACTGAAGAACAATTGCATTTTATCCAACAGTCTTGTTGGGTTTCAATTTCTCACCAGGAGAACCAAGTACTATTTTCCCAGAGTTTTCCTCAATATCCTCAGCATTGTTTTGTTCCATGTCCCTCAGGTGGAGTGGAGAAGAGGGGCAGGAAAACACACATGCCTTTGGCAAAAAGGCCTCAGCTCCTGCATCTAAATGGAGAAGCAGAAACTCTAGTTGCGTGTGTATGTGTGTGTACATGTAAATGTGTGTGTCTGTGTGTGCCTGGGTCCTTTGGCGAGTGGTAACAGGGAGGAAAATGGATCATCTTCTAACGCTTCAAATAATGGTCAAGTGGGAGCTTGGGCTTATCTTACAGACACTGATTGCTTGAGTTTCATGACACTAACGTGGCATTAGCATCCCATCTCTGAGCTTGCTGTTCAGCGAATCGTTTCACCTGCTAAGCAGTTGTTCCGTGTGGAGAAGGCCTATGTTTGGAATTTAGAGGCTGTAATTGAAAACCCCAGAAGCTGGCATTTGAAGCCTGGATTTTAACCAGAGGATGCCAAATGCCTTTTATTATTACTAAGCTCACGTCGCTTTTTTGTGAACTCAGTTGAGCGAGTTTCCTTTAAAAAACAGACGTCGTGCTCTTACCCCATCTGTTTTTGAACGTTTTATGCAATATTTGTTTCTCATCAAGATTCGGGCATCACTTCCCACATCTTCACGTACCTGAGGCTAGTTTGCTTTTCTAATTAAATGCCCCTGGTTGGCTGCCCCGGTCCTCTCTGCGCTGCAGTGGTTCGCTTCAACCCTTCGATAGCGGGCCTTACTGCGCTTCCACAGGTGCAGTCATAGTTAGCTTATTTTCCTTTCAGCTCTGAATGAAGATTGTGGCTCTGCAGCATCTGAGGTGGTCTATGGGCTAAACTGCTAAAGAGCCAGTGCAGACAAATAGGCCCGCAATTGTTCTGGGCAGATCAAAGGAGCCGAGCAAAATGCCAGTTGCAGACCCAGTGGTGAACCAGCTGCGGTGAGCAGAACCAGGACTGGATTAATAAACTCACAGGGGCTCAGCTTGCACAGGGAACAAAAGCAAAATAAAAATAAGCCAAAATTAATCGCAAAGTCAGGCAGCCCATAAAGCAGCATCTGCTGGGAAAGGAAAGCACGTCAGCCCCTGCACAGTAGCCTCTCTCTCGTGCCTGTCAAGCAGGGAGATGTGCAGAGTGGGATTAGCAGGGCAACAAACCTCAGTGCTGGGGTGCTGAGCCTGGCGGAGCACTTGCCCGAGGCAGCCAGCTGTGGATCTGATTATGGGCAGCCAGTGCGCATCCTCACTCTTCTTCCTTCTCCCTCATAAAACAGCCTCCCCCACGCTCTATTGTTTCCCTACCGAATCTTCCTCCACTGCCGTTTCTCAGGCATGTAGCCTGTGCACTTCAGTGCACGACCTCATTTAAGGAGCTTTGGCAGAATGTCAGCGCCCTGATTCCCCCTCCTCCTTTTGGCCACTTGATTCGGAGTCTGTCATAATCGCCACAAAGAGGTCCTATGTTCAGGATTTGTAACACGCCTCCTCTTCTCCCAAAGAGACAAGGAGAGACCAGAGGGTTATGGACTGGCTTGGCTTGCTGCTTTGCCTGGAATTTGTTTTCAGAGCTGTTACCGACAATGACCATGGTGTTAGCCTCAGGTTGCTGTCCTGCTTGAAATCTGGCTGCATTTTTTGAGCAATATTTCGTGGAAGAATAGTGGGTATAAATGAATGTCACTTAAGAAAATAGATTCCCCAGTTGCCTCAATTTGAGACACACTGAGTCTTATGATGAAGACACACTGAGTCTTTTTTTACTGTATAAAGTTTCTTTATTCTAGAGGCTCAATATTTTCAAGAAGGTAGTGGATGGAGTTGGCAAAATTTCCCAATATTTTTTAGTTTTAGAACCATGTTATGAAAATGAAAGAGTATTTGTTATGGATTAAGTTGTGCTCCCCACCCCTCAATTCATATATTTAAGCTCTATTTTAATTCAAACTGCTGTAATTAAAAAACACACACCATAGACTGATGGCTTAAACAAGATTCAATTCTCACAGCTCTGGAGGCTGGGGATCCAAGATCAAGGTGCCGGCGGACTAAGTGTCTGGTGAGGACCTGCTTCCTAGCTCATTGATGGCCGTCTTGGCGCTGTGTCCTCACTTGGTGGAAGGGAGGGGAGCTCTCTGGAGTCTCTTGTGTAGGCATTAATCCCATTCACGAGGGCTCCACCATCAAGACCTAATCACTCCCAAAGGCTCCATTCCCAGATACTATCACATTGGAGATCAGGTTTCAGCACATGCATTTTGGGAGGACACAGACATTCAGTTCCTAGTAACACCCAGTCCCACTACCTCAGAATGTTATCGTACTTGGAAATGGGGCTATTTCACACACAATTAATTTAAGATGAGATCATACTGGAGGAGGTGGGGAACCCTAATCCAATATGACTGGAATCCCTATAAAAGGGGAAAATCTGGACACCGAGACAGACAGACAGACACACACACACACACACACACACACACAGGGAGAATGTCATGTGAAGACTGGTGCTGTGCTGCCTCAAGCCCAGGAACTACCAGAAGTTGGGAAAGGGGCCTGGACCGAGTGCTCCCTAGTGCCTCCAGAGTGTGGCTCCGATGACACCTCGATCTCAGACTTCTAGCTTCCAAAATTGTGAGAAAATAGATAACCCTTATTGCAACTGCTCTAGTTTTGGTACTGCTATGACAACCCCGGGAAACATGCAGTGTGCAGTCTAATACTGTTTTGAAGAAGTTACTTTAAGAAATGCTGTTTAATAGACATCCCAGAATAGCAATTATTGCAGTCTAAGAGCATATTTGCAGATGTCTAAGATGGTAAGAAGTGTAAGGCTCAATTTAAGATTTTTCTATATATGCGGTACACTTAATTCTGACTACATTGATGTTATTTCACATTTAAAAGAAAACTCTCGGGTCAACTACATGATATCTTTTGTAAAGCAAATGGAGACACTCTTCCTCTTATATTTCCAAATGTTCGAATTATAAAACTAGTTTCACTACTTTAGCTGAAGGTAATCTTTCTGTCTTGCCTGAGTAACCTCTGCAGCCTCTAATTAGATGGGCTGGCAGAAGAGTCCCAGGAGTCACACTAGCTGTCTTCATTGTATTCCTTCATCCCATTTGCTGGAATTAAAATGGAATGTCCTACAGTTTGTGGCTGCGCATGAGCCAGTGGTGCAGCTGTTTTATTGAAGAAATTCCTAAGCGTGAGAGTGACACCCAAATTTGGGGGTTTCATGGACCATTACATCTAAAAAATTAATTTGGGAGCTGACATGGGCTTGTAAACTTTTTGTTTTGTCAAGTAAGAGTATGAAAACAACAACAAATGACAAAAGGAAAAAGAAGCAATAACCACCATGTGCTAGTGACATCTTTTAGACTTTTTATGTGGCCACATAAGAATATTAAAACAACAAACAACTAAACATACCAAAACAAACAAACAAAATATTCATAACAACCACGTATTAGTGATACTACTTATATGAGCAAACTGATTTTTTAATTCAAACTGCTGTAATTAAATTTTCCAAGCCCAGAGGGAGAAAGAACAAAATGCCATGATGATACTAGTGGGTAATATATTTTGAGTGCTATGTGCCAGGCATATTCTAAATGCATGAATTCCATGAATTCTCACACAAAAATTGTACAGTTGAAACTTACCAGCTTCATTTTACAAAAAGGTAAGTCGAGGCACGGGTTTGAAAGTTGCCTGGGTCCCCCTCTGGCAGGTGGTGAGGCTGGGAGTTGGATCCACAGTCTGGATCTGGAGTGTGTGATGTGATCTTGGATATTGCATAGCCTTGCATGTCTAACAAGACAGCCCTTCTCAAATAAGAAACAGCATAGTGAGTGTGCATGGATGTTTTTATTCTATTTTTCCCATGTCACTACAACCTGTGGTGACATTGGCACAGAACAGTCTGGACTGGCATTTGGGATGCCCTAGACTGCTGCCGAAGGCCTTGCACCAGCAAGGGACCCAGATGAATATGAGCTGAGCAGTTTATGGAGGGAATTCCTACGGTAGGTAGGGCAAATGGTTCATTTTTCTTTAATCAGTCATCGATGTTTTGTGCTAGGGCTTGAGCAACCTTATAAAAGGTGAATGCAAATCAATCATTTCAACTGACATTTTAAAAATAATTCAGGGTGGCGGAAACTTAATGTATCAAATGTCATTAAAGGTTTAAAACAACCAAACCAAAACTAATACATTTTAAAGTTAACCTCAAAATCTGGTTTGTGATTCAGTGCTGAGCATAAGGGTTTTGTGTGTATGTGTGTGTGTGTGTGTGGGGGGGTGAGATCGGTGTATGCGCAATATGATTTGGATTCCATAGTTGAGATGCATAAGAAAACAGACTCCATAAACCAATCAAAAGGAAACAGCATCAAGTACATAGTGGCTTTCTCTACTTGGAAATCACCACATAGATGTAACCTTTGCAAGTGTAAACCCTCACAGTGCAACATGATTTAGTTAAAGGAGTGCATGCCTTGGGAGGAGTTAAATACTAGTTTTCCTTTCTGTGAGATCTTGGGAAAGTCATGTAACCCTCCAAAGTTTATTTAATTGGTAAAATGGAAACAACAAACATATTTTATAGTTTTTAAATGAGGATTAGACTAATGCATGTTCAATGGTTAGCATTATAATTTTATTTAATAATAGAATTTTATTATTAAACAAATACAGTGTTCATAGTGCCAGACTTTATCCTAGTAATTAATAAATATTCATAATTGCCCTTGAGTTATAGGTATTATTATAATTTCCATTTTACAGTTGAGAAAAATATAGAGAAGTTTGGTAACTTACTCAAGGTCACCGACCTGGTAAGCATCAGAGGTGGGATCAAATCCAGGAGGTCTGGTGACAGAGAAGATACTTTTAGTCACTATTCTGTAACATCCTGATAAAGGACATGGCAATACTTCCAATATTAAGTATTTATCAGTCAACTATACTTGAAAGATGTGCTTTCCCAGAACTTCAGAAACAAAGGAAATCATTGGATAGGAACAGATAAGGCATAGATGTAATTAACTGTGAATATGGCCTGTTAAATGCATAGCGATTATAGAGTGTGGATTTTCTTGTCCACCACCACTTTCTTCACAACTAGGGGTTGGCGCTCGAGCATGTGAGCATCAGCTTCCCAGAGGGCTCCTTTTCCTCGCTCATCTCTTTCCATTTACTCCCTGGGATCCATTCTGGCCTGACTTGCCTCCCAAAGCCCCTCAAGTTTCTCATTGGATGCTGGGGTTCTTAAACCTATGGGTTTCCCACCTTTGTCAATGCCTCCAGTGTGGGTTGCTTCTCTTCCACTCCTTCCCTGATTCTAGACAACTTGCTCACTGTATCTTCTTTCCCTACATGGCTCATATTCCCACCTGTGCCCAGTCCTCTCACTGTCAGCACAGGACTTTACCTCATCATTCCCAGGAGAAACAGAGGCCAGTGCACACACTCCTGAGCCCACCTCGCCCCATCAAGTGGCATATGCACAGCAATAGGCAAACAGGTCCCTCCTCCTCTGCAAAGCTTCACTGCCTGGTACTTCAAATCTCATTCTTTCATCTACGGAGCCTTCCTTTGTCCATGATTCTTCCCTTTTCTCTCCTATGTCTTTCTCTTTGTCAAGTTTTCCCCATCCTAAAACAAATGCTATCCCAACCTGCATTTGTTCTCCTTTCCCTGGTCTACACACATCTTGAATGAGAGTTTATACTCACTGTCTCACCTTTCTCTTGTGCAGTCCACTCTTCAACTATTGCAGTCTGTTTGGCTTCTTTCCACAGTACTTGACTGAATTGCTCTCCCGGTGGTCATCAATGGCCTGTTAATTGTTGAATCCAATAGCATCCTGTCAGTCATCACATATGACCTCTCAGCAAGACCCTGCATGGTCTGGCCCAAGGCCAACACTCTTGTCTCATTTCCTATTGCATCCCCCTTACTCACCGCACCACAGCTACACTGGTCTGCCTACTCTTCTGCAAACAAGCTAGCAGTGCTGTTTTATGGCCTTTGCATGTGACAGTGTCTTTGCCTCTAGAACATGTAGTATTCTTCCATGTATTTGCATGGCTTTCTCTTTTCATTCAAATCTCTGTGTAAGTGTCATTTCTTAAAAGACGCCCTCCCTGAAAATAGTATCTAAAATAGTACCCCCTTCCCTCATCACTTCCAATCCCCTTACTTGCTTTAGGTTTCTTTCATAGCTTATATAACTACCTACCTGTTATTCATGTTTTCCCTAGAATATAATTCCATGAGGAAAAAAATCTATTCCCCTCCCTTTTTTTGCAAGTATTGTTTCAGCATCCATAGTAGTATCTGGAACACAGTAGATGTCCTATCAGTGTTGGGTTGTATGAACAAGTTTGAATATTCCTCATCTCTTAGCTTCTGTGGCACAACACTTTCTGGTCCTATTGTCTCCCTGACCATGCATTCCTTCACTTGTACTCAATCTTCTTCATCCATCTTGGACTTTAATGTTTTATTTTTCATCCCTGCTTGTATCTTGCCTCTTAGGCAATCTCATCAATTTTGCTGACTTTGGCACTGTTTTACATGGTGATGTCTTCTAGGACTTTATCTCTAGAGCTTTTCTACTGAGAGGCAGATGCATATTTCCAACAGCTCACTGTACAACTCCATTCAGAGATTCCCTCAAACTTGACATGGTCAAATTGAGGGCTTTTTATACTCCCTTCTGATTTATTTATTTCCTGTCTCAACTAGTGATATTGCCACCCACCCAGTTGCCTAAGCTACGGGGTGACTTTAATATTAGCAAGGAAGTCAGGGGACCTGCAAGTCTCATTAAGGAGATACAATTAGACTTGAGAGAATACAAGCTTTCTCCTTTTATTTTCTCTGGGGACCTCAGTGAGTGGGCCAAAGAGAATGCCATGAGTAACTGAGGAAGAACACAGATAAAAGGGGTTTTGGGGGAGGAGCTTAGTTTTCTTTAACAATAATTTAGGTGGTTGAATAGAGATATGGAGGGATGATATAGAAAAGAAAGAGCACGAGAGGGAGAAAGAGAGAGAGAATATGAATTAGAAATGAATGAATGAGAGTCCTTGGTGGCCTTCCATCTGAGGTACTGAGAGTCTGGAAAATCCTTGTCTGGCATAAGGATCTAACCCAGTGATTAAAATGTGACCTTGAATACTATGCAGCAGTAAAAAAGAAAGACTCTTACCATTTGCAACAACATGGATGGATCTGGAGAGTATTATGCTAAGTGAAATAAGCCAGTCAGAGAAAGACATGTATCACATGATCTCACTCATACGTAGAATCTAATGAACAACATAAACTTATGAACAAAAATAGACCCAGAGACACAGAAGCATCGAACAGACTGTCTGAACCTCAGAGAAGGCAGGGGAGGTGGGAAGAAATCAACCAATGAACTTGTATGTGTATATGCATAACCCATGGGCACAGACAATAGGGTGGTAAGGGCTTGGGGTGGAGGGTGGAGGAAGGCTGGAAGAAGTCAATGGGAGGGGGGAGGGAGAAGAACTTATGTAATACTTTCAACAATAAAGATTTTAAAACAAAGCAAAACAACAACAAAGATGGCCTTGTGTCCCTTCCTTTCTGGCCTCTGCTATTCTTCTAACAGGCCAGGAGGCCCTGCATCTTTAGAGTGTTTGGCCACATGGAAGGGGTTAGACAGAGTAGCCAGAAGAAGGACTGATTTAGCTCCATCTTGTGCATTTTGGTGAAGAAGAGGCTGAAGGTATTGGTCTTTTGAATGTTTTAAACGTGGATCTGAAGAGACCAATGATCAAGGTGGCACCTCAGATGATAACGGGATCCGGAAGCAATAGTACTCTACTTAATATTGCCCCAGGTTGGTGTCCCAGGGCAAAGCCTGTCACAACCGGATGCACTGCTATAGCCACCTTAAATGATTCATTACTGACTTATAAAACAGGACTTCTTGAAAGGTGTGTCTGTCAGGCGCTGCTCTGTCTCAAAAGACCTTCCTGCCCCCTCCTTTTCTTCCTACTCTTGTCACTCCCTTCAGTTCCTTCCCTTTTCAATGGGGGTCTTACAGATCTCCAAGGATGTGCACATTTCTATGATCATATACAGCACATTAATTTACAAATTTCTCACTAAACTGTGGGCTCCTTTAGAAGCACACTTTGAATTCTATTCTTTGTATTCCTAGCAAGAAGCACAGAGCACATGTTAGGTGCTTAATAAATGTTTGATGAATACATAAATGAATGAATACCTGTAAAACATTTAATGGTGCTGCAGCTGTTGCTGCTGTCACTCCTCATGCATCTGGGTGAATTTTAAGTTTTTTTTTGTGTGTTTTTTTTTTTTTTGCATTGACACACTGTTCCCACTGAGAAGTAAATGATTCCTTTTCCCCTTGGGAGATTCCAAGGATGTCATTTGTTACATGGTGCTCTGGATAGCATGCAAATAATCTTTTATGCATTGTCCTTTCTGTTTCTTAATTTTTACAAAAGATATCTGCTTAATATTAGAATTCTTCTCTGATGGAAAATCTACATAAAAAAGACTTAAATTGTTGATAATGATTATGGAAAATTTCACAGAAGGATTTACTTTTTGCTGGCAACTGTGCTGGACACTTTCAACACATTTTATCATTCAATTCTTAGAGTAATTTCCATTTTAAAAAGCATTATGTTCCATTTTGAAATGAAGATATTGAGGCTTAGAGAGGTTGAGTGATTTGCCCAAGAATATCATATTAAGAATGCAAAAAGCTGTGCTATGAGGAGCCGAGAGAACATTGGAATTTCAGAAGGCCCTTCTGATGCTGCATGGAGGATGGCTCTGAGGGCAACAGGTCAGAGCTAGGGAGACAAAGATGAGCACATGGCGTGATTCCCATGAGAGAAGACCAGCACTCAGACAGAGTGGTTGTGATAACCGAGAGAAGGAGACAGATAGAAAACGTATTTATGATGTAAAATTGAGGAATATTGTAATGGGTTATATGTAGAAGTCAAGTGGGGGTTGCTAGGAAATATAAAGGGAATGGGGATTGGAGAGAAGATAATATAATTCAGATAGGGATGTTGAGTGCTATGTACTTAAGGATTCTAAGTAGACTTTGAATAGAAATTTGTATATATGAGTTTGAAATTCAAAGGGAATGCCTTATATCTTCTATATAGTCATTTGTGTTGTGGAATTATTTAATTTAAAGTTTTTTTTTTAATTACCAAAAGTTTTCTACTTAATGACCAGAGGAAATCAAGGAAGTAACTATTAGTGAATCCGAGCCCCTTAGGGAAACCTAAGAGAGGTTTCATATTGTCCTGTTAAATGCTTGAGCGAGGTTTTCCCCTTTATTGTATTTTTCCATTGTTTGAAGTCCTTCTGCTTTCTTATATATCTTGGATTGAATATTGCTCATTGTCAGGAAGAAAATAGCTAATTGTGTCACCTCTACTTTGAGATCTCAAATTTCTTTCCCTTGTCAGATGAACTAGCCACCTCTGTTTCTTTGAAAATACATGTACACTAATAAAAGGGTAATATGCTAATTAAACTGGATAGACTGGACCTCTTCCAGATGTCCTTCCGGATGTCCTTCTCGACAAAGCCGCACTGGTGGGGCTGAGGCATAGGTGATTAGGGGCTTTAGGCAGGCAGGCAGAGGTGGTTAGGGGAAATCAGGCAGGCAGGCAGTGGGGTTAGGGGCAATCAGGCAGGCAGACAGGTGAGCAGTTATGAGCCAGTGGTCCCAGATTGCGAAAGGGATGTCCAACTGCTCATTTAAACTGGCAGTCGGACATCCCCCAAGGGGTCCCAGATTGGAGAGGGTGCAGGCTGGGCCTTTAGTGTTATAATAATATCTATTTTTCTTCCAAATCACCACCTAATTTAGAAGAATTACTATTTTTCCCTTTAATTAAACATCATCCATTCAATATAGTCTTATTTATAATCCTGGGCACAAATAAAAAACCACAATTAAATAAATCCTAGACGTATCAGCTCTGGCTATGTTACTCAGGAGACTGCAAAAATGCTCTAAGATGAAAGGGAATACAGGATAGTAGCAAATGATAAAAAGCATCATCTCACTGAACAAAGGAAAGAGGACATGCAAGCAAAAATGGGCTGACTACAGATCTCCTCTCCTAAAATTAGGTGTCCAGTACAGCTTGCTCAATGTAAGTAGGCTGTTGCAACAAATTTTGTCCTCCCAGAATCTGAATACCCTGCATGTTTGTGAATCACCCTCCATCCTCTCATATTTAAAGAACTGGGGCCTACTGGAGAAACTGAAAACATCATGATTGTTCTCCCAGGCACTTGAATTTATGGTCCAGGAACATATGGTCCTGGCAATGAGAGATAGTTACTTCAGGCTTGCAGTTGGGTGCTGGTGACGTGGAGAGGCAGGGATTGTGTGGATTCCTCTCTGGTGAGAGTCACCACAGCAACGCCAGTTTTCAGAGACTTCAGAATGTAGTTCTGGGCCATATACTATGTTCACTGCCCCTGGGTACATGTCATGGAATCTGTGTCCAGCTCTGTGACACTGGTATCTTCGTCAGACCAGCTCTGTGTTATGTGATCTTGCACACTACTTTTGCCCACAAAGCCTCTATGACTGGCCCTCCTAGAAATTTTGTGAGCTACCCAACACCATTTTAGTCAATCCATTTTCTATTCACATTAGCCAGGGCTGCTGTCTATTGCTTGAAACTGATTGATGCATCCACATCTAGGTGGTACACTAAATGTTAAGGATTTCCAGAACTCTGTCCTCCTGCAGCTTCTCTCTTGGAATGCTTTGAGAATGAATTTCATTTTGCCTTGTATTGCAGTTACATGTGTTCCCCCACCCTCGCCCCAATCAGAGAATAGTCTACATCTTATTCATCTTTGTAGCCTTCTGCTAATGCCTCATCCCAAATGGCTTGCACATAGTAAAGAGTATTTATAAAATTGACTTGAGCAAGCTGCAAATACTCCAGGCCTTCATAGCTGAAATAAAACAACATAAGCTAAGCCCATCCTTAAGAGTGGAATGTGGAACTCTGAAAAACACTGGGGAGAACAGTCAAAGGGTACCCTTTACGGCCAAGACTGAGGCAGTGATGCCCTCCCTATGAGGCTTTGTCTGTTAATAGGCCCAGGGCACTGGTCAGTATCTGCTAGAGCGATGGCAGTAATCCCTCCTCCAAGAATCTTCCATTAGAGTCTATTCACTGAATAGTAGTAGTCTGCATATCAAGCCTACTAGGTCTTCTGTTGAGTTACTGTCATGGACCCAATACAGTCCCTCTTTTCAGCAGGGTGCACAGAAGCTCCTTTCCCTGTTAAAGAAAAAAGTAGTCCCTAGAATCAGCAGTATGTGCTCTATATTATTGTTTTTGTTTCTCTTTTATGGGTACGAAAGAAAATTCTATGTGAAGTTGCATTCATTTTTTTACATACACGTGACTACCAGCCTAATATTTTCAATGTCCATTAATATGGTTCCTGCAGTCCTATTTCACTGCCATTTGGCATGAGATCAGTGGACAAACCTTTACTAAGTTGTGCTCATCAAACCCGAAGTTGGCCATAGACCTAGTTCATTTTAGCATGAACACAAATTGGCCTCCTTTCCCTTTAACCTCATATATGTGAAGTTAATTATGGACATTATCATGTATTTGTTTTGCAGTGTGAGCTGTGGTCTTAATCCCTTTCCTACACTATGCATTTAAAGGCATGTGAATTCCATTCCTACCCCTCTTTTCTCCAAAGAGCATTATATAATACTAGAGACCCGGTGCATGAAATTCATGCACTAGTGGAAGGGAGGGGGACCTTCAGCCTGGCCTGCACCCTCTTGCAGCCTGGGACCCCTCAAGGGATGTCCACCTGCTGGAAATCCCTCTCATAGTCTGGAACCCCCCACTCCTTACTGCCTGCCTGCTTGCTGGTCCTTACCACTGCTGAGAAACTTGGACTCCTTCCTCTGCAGTCACACAACTGTCACACACCAGGCAGTCACTCAGAAACATGTTGGCATCGGCCAGCTTACGGAATTCTCCCTTCTCTCCGTTCTCCTGAGCCAGACTCCAGATGTTGACTGCAGCATTCTCTTGGTCATTGTTTTTCCCCCTCCCCCCAAAAAACCTTACAAAGTTTATATGAATATAACATACAAAGATCCAGCCTCCTTTGTAGTAACAGGGAAGGAAGGGGTGGTTAAATAAGGCACATGGAGCTTCAGCTAGCACCAGCTATGGGGAGGGCCCAGGGGAAGAAGAGGTTGGTACTGGACTGAGGCCCTAGAGTCATTGCTGGGGAAGTAGGAATCCCTTCTGAGTGCCACATGCTGAGGCTGCATTAATTGGTCAAGCTGAGGCAGAGGTGGGTGGCCATATCAGCCATCTTTGGCGCTGTTTACCCTTTCCCACCCCAGCTCTGTTGTAAAACCCTAGAGATCTGGATTCCAAAGGCCCCATTCAGAGCAGAGGCCCTGAAAGGGGGTAAGAGGAAGTGAGTAGGGCAAATTTGAAAACCAATATGCCTGTGTGCTGAGGGATGGCCAGAGACAGTGGTGAGAGGTAGCAGGGGAAGGGCTCCCATACATACCCTCCTGTGGGTGCCATAGGTGAAGGAGGCCAGGAGAGTAGGGTAGGGATGGGGCACCATGGTCCCAGCCTCTTAGACACCCCTGTCTGTCCTCTGCAGTGTACATGGAGGAAAGGGCTGCCTCTGAGGATGGGCCAGGCCTGAGTTCTGGCTGAGGTGATGGTCCTCACCCTAAGATGCCGTCTAACTGATAGTGGCAGAGGGCCCAGTGCCTCCTCATTTCTTGAAGAACATGTAGTCAATGAAAATGTGGCTCCCAGCAGTACAGCCTTCACTCTCATGTCCGGATCAAGCGGGAACTGCAAGGCAAAGTCACCTGCATCTGGAAGGCCTTTTTGCAGCAGCCCCGCACTGCCCCCCTCCATCTCCCCCCACCCCCACCCCACACACACACTGCTTGCTGATCTGGACCACACTGTGGGGCTCATCCAGAGTCTTCACCTCAAAGTTGGTGTCTGTACCACAGCCACAGGTTTGGCAGGGCCCCACCACTCACAGGATCATACGGCGATCGGCATCTAGAATGGAGAACTTGGGGAAGAAAGGATGCCAGGTCTGCAGCACATGGCCAATGGTGGTGCCTGTACTTCCATCTCTCGGTCCCAGAAGTCCACCAGATGGATGTGAAGGGGCCAGTGACCCTGCAGCCGCAGATGTGCACAGCAGTTGCTCTCTTCAGCCACGTGGCCCAGCCTCTGAGCACAGTTTGTACCAGTTGTCTCCCAGCCTAGGAGCGTTTCCACTCGCTTAGCCCTCTGGTGAATCAGAATCTGATCAATCGGCACCAATAATTCAAGGCCAGAAAGTACCCCGGGCAGTGGCAAGAGGGGAGCAGCAGGCCCCAGGCACTGGAGCCGGGCAAGGAGAAGAGAGGGAAACCAGGTGCAGGGGCAGGCACGTGGCTGGGCACTGGCACCAATCCAGGCCCAGGATGCTGCACCTCCTCCGGGTACCCAGGAGTCACAGGTTAGGGAGGAGAGGGCGAAGGGGTGTAGTCTGTTGCGGGCAAGTATCCTGCCATAGGAAAGGGATGAGGGTTTGCAGGTTGTAGCTATACAGGAAGCTTAGTTCTAGAAGTGGAGGCAAGCTCAGGGACAGCCTAACAGACACAGGCAGACACAAAGACAAACAGGCAAATGTGGAGAGGCAGTTGTGCCAGGTACCCGCCCAGGGTCTCTAGGGCGGTGCCTCTGACTTGGGGAGAAACTGAAAGTGTCAGTGGGTGGGACCCTGGATTCCCTCTGGGGTTTGCAGAACCGCCCCCTCCCTTTGTTTTCCCATTCTCCACAGAGGCGGGTGTTGGCAGAAGGCAAGATGGATGGATCCATGATCAGACTTATGGCCTGACCTCCAGGAAGGTTTCCTGATCCTTTGTGTCCCCTGCTTACCTCAAGCCCCTAAAATAATCGGGAAGCCCAGTGCTCAGAGGCTCCCGTGAGCTCGTGGAGGCAGGCCCTTGGTGATTGGTTTTTATTTATTTACTACATTTCTTCCTTGTGCAGTGATTACACTTCGTCTGGAGCAGGCAGGCTCAAGTGACCTTGTGGAGCATCTAGGGAGGGGAAGAGGCTGCACTGCTGAGGCCAAGTTCCAGTGCTATCGGGATTATGCCAGCAGTGCTGATCCATTGGTGCCTGGCCTGTCATCTTAAGATTGTACCTGCAAGACTACTGAGGGAGCTGGTCCCCATTTCTGCCCCACCTCTGCTGCTGATTGATTGGAGTCTGAGGGCCGGGAGGAGGGACCAAGTGTTCTGCCTTTCAGCCACTTGCCAGTCACCACTCTCCAGTCACCGCTGTCAGTCACTGATTGACCAGCTTCCACTCCCTCAGCTCCTTAGCCTGGCGTTGTTGAGCCTTTGGTCATTTTGAACGTTACAGATCCTGGGTTTTTTATATTAATATACCTCCCTATACTTTAAAGATAATATGATTTCCTTTTTTAGAGAGAGATTATTCAAAGGATTCTCAAGAGTATAATAATTTTTAAGCCACACATTCACATTTATCCTAAAAAGCTCATGTACAATATGGTATAGCTAACAGGGCTGTATGATATATAAGAAAGTTGTTAAGAGAGTAAATCCTAAGAGTTCTCATCACTAGGAGAATGTTTTTTCTTTTTTCTTTCTTTCTTTTTTAAAATTGTATCTGCAGTCAAATAAATGTCCATCAGCAGATGAATGGATTAGAAAACTGTGGTATATCTACACAATGGAATACTATGCTGCTGTGAAAAGGAAGGAGTTCTTTGTATTTGCAGTAGCATGGATGGAAATGGAGAACATAATGCTAAGTGAAATAAGCCAGTCAATGAAAGAAAAACACCACATGTCGTCACTCATCTATGGATAATAATAACCATTATGAACTGGTGAACAGATTCAGAGGCAGAACAGCATCAAACAATCTGTCAAATTAAAGCAACAAGGACGGAGGGGGGATTGGGGGGGTAATAGATCAACCGAAGGACTTTTATGCATGCATTTAAGCATAACCAAAGGACACAGACCACTGGGGGGTAGGGGAGGCTGGGGGAAGGGCAGGGGAAAAAAGAGATATTTGTACTAATCTTTGTAATACTTTATGTAATTAAATAAAAAAATAAAAAAATAAAATAAAATTGTATCTGTATGAGAAGATGGATGTTAGCTGAATCTACTATGGTCATTTCACAATATATGTAAGTCAAACCATCATGCTGTATACCTTAAACTTATACAGTGATGTATATCCATCATTTCTCAATAAAACTGGAGAAATTCATATCCTTTAAAGCAAGAAAAGTAACAGTAGATTTATTAAATATTTTAAGTGTCAAATAATGCCTATATATACACACACACACACACACACACACACACACACACATTGAGTGGCCAGATTGTTATGACCACCTAACGTTTATAGGCAAATTAGCCATATACTGCATTGTATGGGATATGGAATCCAAAGGCCTATTCGAACACCTTTGCTGTCTGCAGTTACCAAGATAAAATGTCTCCAATTCTCACAGGAACACAAGGATTGGATAGTCGAGCATTCGGAAAAAGTCATGTGACCCGATGAATCATATTTCCACTTGCATCATGCAGATTGCAGAGTGAGAATTTGGCAGAAACAGCATGAAAGCATGAACCTCACATGCATGCGTACAACCCTTCAAGCTGGTGGGGGCAGTGTTATGGTTTGGGGCATGTTTTCCTGGCATGATTTGGGCCCTTTAATTCATGTGGAACAACATCTGAATAGCACAACATACCTAAGTATCATTGCTAATCAAGTTCATCCTATCATGTTCATGGTGTATCCCAATGGAGATGGCTTCTTCCAACAAGACAATGCACCATGCCACGTTGCTCGTATTGTGCAAGAGTGGTTTCAAGAACATGAGGGAGACTTTACTTTGCTTAGGTGGCCCCACAGATCTCAATCCAATTGAGCATTTACGGGATGAAGTTCAAAGCGCCATCAGGCAGCTGGTTCCACAACCATCAAATCTCACAGAACTGGACATTGGTATTCATCAGGCATGGTGTCAGATTCTTTGCATCACCTTTCAACATCTCGTGGAGTCAATGCCAAGAATTGCCACAGTATTGAAGGCAAAAGGTGGCCCAATGCCAATGAAGTACTGATGGGGTGGTCATAGTAATCTGGCCACTCATAATAATATATATCCCACGTTCAAAGGCTGTTAAATCACTTTGTTTAGCCATATCTTTAGAAAAAAAACCACTTCTTACTGTCATGGTAAACAACCTGCTTCCCTATTTATAATGGTCTGGCCCTCTTGCAACTTCACTATGAAATTATAGCTAATTTTGCCTACAAACGTCAGGTGGTCATAATAATCTGGCCACTCAGTGTATATGCCTTTATTTTCCAAAAGTACAACTAATGTACCATGTAACACAAAAATCACACATTATTCATACTCCTACAACCTCCACCTGTTGCTCAACACTGCTATTGCTCATGTGACATAAATTCACAAAACTCTGCCATGAACTGTGGATCCTCCCACTGATTTAGCAACTCTACTCCTGCTCTCGCTGGCAGATATGAAAAAAGAAGAAATAAATTATTGTGATAATTTAAAAATGAAATTAAATTGTTTAGCTCATGGTAAAGAGAAAAAAAAAGTGTGGGGGGAACCCCAAACTACTCTAGTTCTCCACTCTCCCATAACCTATGGTTAAGCATGAGTTTACCTTTATCTAGCTAGGGTCTTCGGTACAGATATTAAGAGTATAGTATGATGTAATAATTAAAGCTATAGCTTCTGATATCAGTCCATTAGAGATCAAATTCCTGCTTTTTTATTTCATGGTTTTGGACTATCAAAATAACCATAGCTTGACTGCATCTGTAAAATTATTATAATACTCAGTGTTGTTGTAAAGGATTATTTAATTTTTACATGTAAGACTTAGAACATGGTTCTTAATAAGACTTCAATAAATGTTAGTTATTATCTATTTTTCTTTTTATTTACTTCATTTGAAACTGCAAATACAAGGCCATTCCTTAGGTCTTTAAAACTATAACCATTGGAATTCAAAAGGAATCAAAATTGGAATTACAGCATTTTAAACATTTTAGACTTGAAAGAGAACTTAGATATTAGATGTTCTCACTATCTACCTGAGAAAAACCCCATTACCCAAGGTCTCACAATACTTAGGGGTTTCAATACCAATGCAGGCCATATTTTGAGGAGCACTAGAACTACCTGGACTAGAGTTGACTCTGCTTCATTATAATATTCTATTAATTTAGATGACACAAAAGTACAAAAAGTCTGCAAGGGAGTAGTGCAGAAAGAGATAAAAATAGGCAGTTATTCAAAATAATCCTTACAAAGTAAAATACATATATAAAGTAATAAATTAAATTTCATATAACTGGATTTCACAGGTAACTAACACTTTATTTTTCTTAGATCTCACTGGAGAGATTTGACTATCTTAGATTTTTCTCTTGTCTTGCCAACCAACACTTTATCAGTGTGATTTTCCTAAAAGTTTTTTAAAAAAGGTTTGGGGGAGTTTTTTGGCCAACATAATCCTCTACAACAGCAGTTCTCAACCTGGGCCCCTTTGGGGGTCGAAAGACCCTTTCACAGGGGTCGCCTAAATACATCCTGCATAGCAGATATTTACATTACGATTCATAACAGTAGCAAAATTACAGTTATGAAGTAGCAACGAAAATAATTTTATGGTTGGGGGTCACCACAACATGAGAAACTGTATTAAAGGGTTGCGGCATTAGAAAGGTTGAGAACCACTGCTCTACAACATTAACATTTAATACTCTGCTTATGATCTGATGAATACACAAAGCCTTTTAGAAATACACAGAGGATTTTTTATTTACTTCAGTTTCATTATAAAACAGGGATAATAATATGTGTCTCATGGATTTTTTTGAGGATTAAGAAATGTGCATCAAGCACAGTGACTAAAAGTGTACTCAAAAAATGTGCTTCTCACCCCTCTTTCCTGCACACATAATCTTTCTCCTTTCCCAGCAGGCCCCTTGCAATTGGTGCAGAAGTAGATGAGTGTCAGTAATGTAAAGTGAGTTGATTGTCCCCAAATTTCTTGAAGCCAATTATCAACTGGAAATAAATATTTCTTTTAAAAATGTTAACATTCATTTTTTAACTAATACTTTAAATGTCACCTCCTAAGAGAGGCCTTCCTTAAGCATCTTAACTAAAGAGTTCTTTCCCCAGTCACTCTTTCCCCTTATACTTCTTTATTTTCTTCACAGTGGATATCAGAAATTATATTAATTTCTTTTGTTTCTTGTCTCACTCTCTCTCACCAGAATGTAACTTCCATGAGAGTATATGCTCTCTGTTTAATTTTAAATCTTTGTGTACTAGAGCCATACCTGACACACAGATCTCTCAGTGAAACCACATTTGTTTGATGAGGAAGTTTGATTTTATTCTGAGTGAAGAATTTTGTGTAGCAGATTTGTATGATCAGACTAACATGTTAGAAAGACTCTCTGGTAGCCTCGTGTACTTTCCATTAGCAAACAGAAAATCAAATTTACCTTTGGACCTTAAATTGAAAATCCTAGCAAATGTCATTTGGGACAAAGACAACCAGGAGACTAGAAAAAAATGGAGATTAGAAGAACATCAAGAAAAAGGAAAAGGAAGGAAGAAAGGGAGGAAGGAAGGAAGAAAAAGAAAAAGGCCTAAAAAGGAAACATTTGTGAAAACAACTGCCTAGGAAGATCGACTTCAGACATGGAACAGGTACACGACAGGAAAAGACTTGGAGGGGCAGCAAGGCTTCAACGGACTGAAAGAATTTCCTGGCAAGGGCTTTGGGCTGTGAAATGTTCTACTTCAAGAGATTAATGTGAGCCCTTATACTGTTATTTTCAGAACTGTCTTACCATCTTCTTACCTAACGCTTTTGTAAATTTTTGTACTTGATACATGGTCAATGACCCCAAGTTGACTGCAACTCAGGACTCTATTCAGCTCTCCTGGGTCCTTTATAAACACCAAGCCAGCTTCTGGTGGAATTGGGGGTGGGGGTAGTGATGATCTGAGGTAACTTTCTGTAAGTTTCACTATACTAGTGATGAGTGTTGACCATATTAAAGAGGACCAGGGCCTCTTAAAATGGTGGATTCAATTCCAGAGTCTCAGTTGGTGAAAAGAAGAGATCATATAATTAATTCTGAGTTACTGAAAGAACAGTGTCATGAGTTACACCAAACAGTAGACCTGCATGATACAAAACCTTTATGTGCACAATGAATTATATAATCAGTTAATATAATTAAAAGCACCAGACCAATAAAATCAGCATTTAATAAATATTTGTTGAAAAAATGAAAAGACTTTTTCTCTGATTTTAAAGTAATGACTCCTTATTTTATTGGAAAGCTGCACAACGTTTATTCAATTTTTATTAAGTGCTGTCTTGGTAAGAAGACAGAGATATTCCCTTTCTCTTCCCCCTCCTCCTCCCCCTCCTCCTCTTCCTCCTCCTCCTCCTTTTTTATTTTCTCACTAGGGGCCCAGTGCACAAAAATTTGTGCACTCAGGGAGGTCCCTCAGCCTGGCCTGTGCCCTCTTGCAGACTGGGATCCCTCAGGGGATGTCCACCTGCTAGCATGCCTGGCCAGCCTGGGTGAGGGGCTGATGGCTGTTTGCAGGCTGGTCAAGCCCCCCCCCCCTTAAGTGGAGACCCTCATCCCATGGGGGTGTGGCCAGCCTGGGTGAGGGGCTGAGTGCCGTTTTCAGGCTGTCCACAGCTTCCATTGACCCAAGGTCCCAGTGAGGCTGGCTGGAATCAGATTTCTGGGGTTTATTTATCTTCTATAATTGAAATTTTGTTACCTTGAGCTGAGGCCTAGGCAGGCAAAGGAAGCCTCCTGTTTGCTTCAGCTCTGTGGCTTCTATAATTGAAACATTGTTGCTTGAGCAGAGGCCCTCCAGCCTAGTCAGGCAGTTGCAACGGAAGCCTCCTGTTTGTTCCAGCTCCGTGGCTGCTGGCTGCCATCTGGCTGGGTTATTTTGCATACAACCACTCTGATTGGCCATTAGGCATGGCTTGGCTGTCTTGGGGTGATGGTCAATTTGCATATTACTCTTTTATTAGATTAGATTATACTGACCTTGAGAGAGTAAAAAAAGTTTTTAGGTCTGGTGTACAAAACCAGCTATTACAACAAGAACTGAATACTTCAGTTTGAACTTTGGGGCCAGTGCAATTTTTGAAATTTATGATTGCCTTTTAGGTATAGGCTTTTAAAAGGCTAGGGGATTCATCTGATATCTCCAGCTCTTGAATGTCTGACCACTTTGGATGGTCAGTACAAAATGTATATACCTAGTTACCACTGATGAAACTAGAAGCCCAATCTCTGCATGTCCTGCTACTTCTAACTGGTGTCAGGGGCTCCTTTCTGCTCACCTTATCAGGGGAGCATGCTATGGCCATCTCTCTAGGACAGCCCAGGCAGCAGAACACTCATCCAGCTCACTGCTGTCTTCATGCCAGTTGGGGCCCATTGATGAAGCCATCCAGATCTCACAGTATCTGTGGCTGTCAGAAAAAGTGGTGAGAAACTTGAAGCCTTAAGCTCCTCATTTGTAGGGATCCTCCATTATCTTTTGCACTGGATCTCAATAGGACCAAGATGTGAAAGCTTGCTTGTGTTTATATAAGATGGTGGGAATTTAGAATTCCCTGTAAAGAGACTAGTCTTGTAGAGAATGTGTTTTGCCTCCCCACTGTCAGACTATATAGGCATCTGTGTCTCTAATATCTCACATACACCTCCCATATGGAAGTATATAAACTGTGTCATGGAAGTAGAATATCACACAAGTAGGTTAAAGGCACACAGGGAGCAATTATGATCAGATACCACACAACCACCCTGGAAATACCTACACTATTCCTAAAATTGTGCCTTGGCATCCAGATCAATAGAAAATTTGAAGAACTCAATTAAGAACACTTACTGTCATAGATCATATGTCAATATATATTGTCATAGATTATATTCTCATTTGTTGCTTCCAAGCTAAGATATTAGAGAAAGAAAAGCCAAGTCTAGGCTACTTTGTGACATTATGTTCTTTCATGTCAAAGAATTCTGCTTGGTGTCCCTCATTGCTAATAAAACAAAGGCTGCATATATATTGGTAATTGCTTTTGGCTGCACAGAATAGCAATTTAACATCAGGGGTTTAACAGAATAGAGCTTTGTTTTCCTTACATACTGAAGTTTGGAGGTAGATAGTCCTGTGCTGTATTTTGGCTCTATGATGTGATCAAGGACCCAGACTTCACCTATGACATCCCACTGTTTAACTGTCTTCCTTATGCTTACAAAATAGCTTTTTCTTGTCTGAGCATTACATTCAATTTCATAGAGAAACAGGAGGTGGGGTAGGGCAAAGGAAGGTAAATAAAGGACAAGAGATATGCCAGCTGAGTCTGTCCCTTTTTATTAGAAGAACAATAATTTTCCTAAAATCTTACCTAAGTAGATTTTTCCTTCCATATCTTCAGTCTAAACAGAACCAAATACCCAGTATTAGCATCAAAAGAAGTAGGTAAACTTGAGTATTTTTTCAAAGAAATTCAGGGTTCTATTGGTAAAAAATATGTGGAGAATTTTATCAGTATGGATATTGGTTAGACAACTTGTGTTTGCCTCAAGCTATAACATGTGTGAGATACAATTTATTTGTAAATTCATTAAAATTTCTGATATTCCAAATAATTCATCAAGGAGATTATTCCAAGCTTTTAATATATGAAGCAGACAGATAACCAGTTTCTGACAAATTTTTTGGAGGAGACTTATTTATTTTTCTCCCCTACTAGATTGTAAGCTCTGGTGGGGAAGACAGTGGGAGGGTAGGTGTATATTTTTCTTTATTGCTTTTTCCCCAAGCATCTAACACATCACATATACAAGTGTTTAAAAGAACATGTTGAATGTGTGAATGCATGAGTAAGAGTCAGTAGGTTAGGATCTTGAAATGAGAATTAACCATTTCATGTCTGCTTTTTCCCATCTCTGATGTAGTGACATTACATGTGCAAATGTGCCTCCTGGGGCTCTAGAGGAATCAAATAAGCTAACACATTATAAGCATTTCTTCAGCAGTGTAGGTATTTACACTGTGAAATTCTTTCAGTGCTATTGTCCCTCTTGCCTAGTTCTTTTTTTAAAATTTATCTTTATTGTTCAGATTATTACAGTTGTTCCTCTTTTTTTCCCCCATAGCTCCCCTCCTCCCAGTTCCCACCCCACCCTCTGTCCCCACCCCCCGCCCCCCACTGTCCTCATCCATAGGTGTACGATCATTGTCCATTCTCTTCCCGCACCCCCAACACCCTTTACTCCCGGAAATTGTCAGTCTACTCCCTTTCTATGTCTCTGATTCTATTCTATTCACCAGTTTATTCTGTTCATCAGATTTTTTATTCACTTGATTTTTAGATTCACTTGTTGATAGATATGTATTTGTTGTTCATAATTTTTATCTTTATTTTTTCTTCATCCTCTTCTCAAAGGATACCTTTCAGCATTTCATATAATACTGGTTGGGTGGTGATGAACTCCTTTAGCTTTTT
>PVJC01022036.1:0-27701 GCA_004026665.1 Murina feae | reverse complement strand
TTCAGAATTGAGGGTCGGATAAAGAGCTTCACAGACAAGAAAAAGCTAAAAGAGTTCATCACCACCCAACCAGTATTATATGAAATGCTGAAAGGTATCCTTTGAGAATGAGGAAGAAGCAAAAGGAAAGTAAAAATTATGAACAACAAATATATATCAATGAGTGAATCTAAGAATCAAGTGAATAAAAAATCTGATGAACAGAATAAACTGGTGAATAGAATAGAATCAGAGGCATAGAATCGAGTGGACGGACAATTTTGGGGGGTTAAGGGTGTTGGGGGTGCGTGAAGAGACTGGACAATAATTGTACACCTATGGATGAGGACAGTGGGGGGGCAAGGACAGAGGTTGGGGTGGGAAATGGGAGGAGGGGAGCTATGGGGGAAAAAAGAGGAACAACTGGAATAATCTGAACAATAAAGATAAATTAAAAAAAAAAAAGAAACTACCTTCATATAAAGATATAGTTCTGTTAAAAGTAAAAGGATGGAAAAATATATATCATGCAGAACAAATCAATATAAAGTGAAGGGAAAACACAAAAATTATACAAAATAGACTTCAGCAAAAATACTATCCAGGATTAGAAGGGTCATTACATATTGATAAAGATGTCAATTCATGAAGAAGACAAAAAACTTAAATGTGAAATTGAAGCATAACAGTATTTCAAAATGTAGGAAGCAAAACTGATAGAAAGAAAAATCAATTATTATAGTTGGAGATGTCAACACCCTTATCTTAGTAATCAATGATACAAGTAAAGAGAAAATAACTAAAAATGTAGAAGATGCAAGCACACTATTAACCAATATGCCCTAATTGACATTTAACATTTATCAAAGTTTACCATATTCTGGGCCATAAAAAAAAAATCTCAACAAGTTTTAAAGAATTAAAATCTGACAGAGTGCATTTTCTGGCCACCCCCAAACAGAAAGAAATCTGGAAAATTATAAGATATGTGATTAACTGACACACAGACATATTTTGGAGATATTGTGGGTTTGGTTCCAGACCACAACAATAAAGTATATATCACAATAAAGAGAGTCACATGAATTTTTTGGTTTCCATTTAAAGTTTTTACACTGTGTGCTAGTTTATTCAGTGTGCAATAACATTATGTCTAAAAAAACATAAACCTGTACCTTACTTAAAAATACTTTAATTCTAAAAAACGTTACCTATCATCTCAGCCTCCAGTGAGTTCTACTCTTCTTGTTATCAGGTGGTCTCCCCTTGATATTGATGGCTTCTGACAGGTCAGGTTGGTGGTTGCTAAAGAATGGGGTGTGGCAATTTCTTAAAATAAAACAACAATTACCATAGTAACATCAAAGATCACTGATCTCAGATCACCATAACAGATATAATAATCATGAAAAAGTTTGAAATACTTTACTATTTCTAAATTACTAAATTACTAAAATGTGAGAATTACTAAAATGTAGGCATGAAGCAAGCAAATGCTATTGAAAAAGCGACATTGATAAGCTTGCTGAACTCGGGATTGCCACAAACAAGCAATATCTGCGAAGTACAATAATATGAAGCCCAACAAAATGAGGTATGTCTGTACTTCTAAATAGCTCATGAGTCAAAAAGGGAAATTAGGAAATATCTGGAATAGAATGAATAAGAAATGTGGTAACATTAAAAACTGGGGATGCACACAAGTGCATAAAACGATTTTAAAAATGAATAAAAGTTTATAGCATTACATCCTTATATAAAAAACCCGAAAAGTTTTGCATCAATATTTAAATTTTCACCTTTGGAAACTAGAGAAAGTAGCAAATTAAACTAAGGCATGCAGAATAAAGCCTAGTTAGACAAAAAAAAAAAAGTGAAAAATACAGAAGTGCGAGTATGCCCAATTGATCTAAAATTTAAAGAAATAATAGTAGAAATACCAACTGAATGGTTTTTGGGAGGGAGGGAGGGAAGAGGTGAGTGCTTGAAAAGCTGACACTCAAATCTGTATGCAATTTATATGAAAGGCCTAGAATAGGCAAGACACTGTTCAGGAAGATGCCACTTTGACCTTGGTAATTTAGGAAGTTTTTTGAAAATGCAAATTGATCTGGGCCTTGAAGAATAAGTAGGATTTTGAACAGGTAGAAATTACTGGTGACGACATTCTAACACAATATAGTCTTTGGGTAACCACCATCAGACTGGTTTGGCTAGAACAGAAGGTTTCTGTATTGAGAGGATGGGAAAGATGGTTTAAGGCCAAACAGTGGACTTCAAATGCTAGATGCAGAAAGTTGGTGTTTACATGGGACTATGGAAATGAGAAGAGAATGTAATGCAAGGGATAATGCATTAGCAGTACCTGACATGGATTGGAGCAAGGACACAAGTCGTGTACCTAACCATGAAGTGGTCAGTCGGAAGCCTTCCTCAGAAAGGTAGAGACCAGTGTTCCCAATGTTGTGAATAGATGATTGAATATGGAGATGAGTGAGACAAATCTAAGATAACTAAGATTTTAACTTAGGGTGCCTAGAGGAATGGTGAGAGATCTTTAGTAGCAAGAGGAACTTAAGGGAGAAGTTTTGGAGAAAATAATAATTTGGAACACATTAAACTTAAGGAATGGGCAGTATAGTCCAAGCAGAAATGTTCAAACAGCCATCGGAAATGGAGTGTTGGAGCTCCTCAGGAGGGGGATATCTGTGTATATGAACGAATACAGTGATGTTGAAACTGAAGTTACAGAGGAGATCTTATCATCAGAACTAAGAGAGAATAACAAAGGGCTGAGGCCCGAGTCTCTGGGAACACCCACATTGAGTAAGCGAAGGAAGAGAGGAGACAGCAAAGGAATCTGGGACAAGGGTATTAGAAACATGTGAAAGCCCAGAAGCGGCTGGCTTTCAAGAAGAGGTGTTAACAGTTTGCGCTGCTATAAATTAGTAAAGAATGGAAGGCAAGGCAATTTCCTTTTGAATTTGTGGTCAGGTGATCATGGATAATAATGGGAACACAGTCTCAATGGAGTGAGGGCAGAAGCCAAGACTTCAGAATCCAAGCAGTTTGTATGGGAGTTCATTACAAAACATTTTGAAAAATGAGAGAAAAGAAAGAAATCACATTATAGAGAGAGGAAACAAAACACCACATATCAAGCTATCAGTTTAAATGTATCTTCAAAGATGACATTTTTTAGTTCAGAGGTAGTTACAGGAGGACTGCCTGGGGGACAAGAGTGGTCCCCAGCCTGCACCAGGCCAGCAGATAGTTTTTGTTTGGGCAATAGTGCGCTTTAAAAATGGAATTAGGTTTGAATATTTATAAATGGGAAGATTTTCCATAAAAATCTCTGGTGTCTAGCATCTCTTGAAAAATATTGGAAATTTGGCAACCCTGTGCCTATATTCCTCGAGGTCATTGATGAGCTGGTGTTGAATGGCAGCTGCCCTTTGGAAGGGCACATGCTCTTAGCCAGGAGCTCTGTGTGCATCTCTCCATTAGACTACTTCCTTGATTCCCAGAGGTATTCTGAATTGATAATCCATAATTAAGCCCAAATTCTTCATTTCATAGAAGAGGAGACTGAAGTCTAAAGTGGAGGCATGACTGTGGAAGAACTCATTTTTGAGCCTATGTCTTGTGATTCTTATCTTATAGTCCTCATACCTTGTTAACTCCATTTTTCTCTGACTTTGTAGTCTCCTGAGGACTGGCCCTAGAAACTCCTGTACCCTTCCCAGCCTCTAGCATTGCCAGGTGATGCCTGCATGGTTTGTCTCGCTCTGTCTCTGCCTAGGTTCTCATTGTTTTTCATTTTGTCCAGCTTGGTTACCAAGTCCAAGCTGCCTCTTTTCAGAACTTTGGCATAATGTGAGGCACACAAATTCCCCATAAGGTTTCTTTCATGGAGATTTTTGAGGCCTAAGTGGAATGATGTTAAACAATGACAATCATGTGTTGCCTCCCAAAGTAGAAAATTAAGTTCGGCTTGCTAAAATGAATACCAGATCATTCTCTCCCAGTCCTCCTGCCCACATCTATAGTTAGTCTTTCAAGGGAATTTGAATGTAATGTTTGGATTTGTATTTTTCTGCCTTAAGAAGGAAGCGGTAGGGTAATGGTCTTTTTATTTCCATTCTAGATAAGAACATTCACTAACCTTTCAAAAGTATTCCTTTGAAATTTAGGAGACATCAAAATGCTATTAGGAAAAGAGACTGTATTATTAGCTAGAGCATAAACAGTCTCTAGCCCACTCACTCAGAAAGGGTTTTCTGAAGGCCTGGGATAATTGTTCTATTAATTGCTCTCCCTCCACCCCTGCCTGTGCTCCTCCACCACCCAATAGGAATAGTCCTTGATTGAAAATAGAGGAGCTGATGATGTTGGCTATTGGATTTCAGGTAGACAGTGTTAATGCTAATGTCAAATATATAATAGCCCTGTGGAAATTTGGAACTATTCTATTGTTATTTCAATGCAGTAAGACTTCTGAGATAAATAGTATTTTAGAGTCAGCTCTTTCCTGAGCTTGTCTTTCACATAATGTCTTGCCAAATGCAACCTTTAGTTTAACCAGTTCTGCGTACACTAATGGTGTGATTGTTTTCTACCTTCCTCTGGAGTTTCTGACATAGTAAGATGTAGTCTATCTATCAAGTTATCATTGCTAACAATTTTACAAACTGTTTACCACTGCCCAACGGAGGTCACCATATTTCCAGCCTGTGAAATCAGCTTCCTTGTGGCCCAGTGCACTGCCACACCTGAGAAGTGTGATGACAGTAGTCCCCATTGCCACTTTCTCAGTTGGTCATAAATGAGCTATGAGATCTCAGTGGCTGTTAATAAGATTTGTTTCTCACATCACTGTCCAAAGCAGTTGAGGTTGCTGTTTTTCATCTTATGATGCTGCCATCTTCAGCACATGGTCTTCATGGTTGCCTTCAGGGATGGTCATGCATTGGATTTTATGAAATAAGTATGGAAGTGACATATTGCTTCCCTTTACATGTAGGTGGTCAAAACGTGATCACCTATACCTAACCGAACTATAAGAAACACTAGGAGTTTTGTTCTTTTTTACTGAAAAAAAAGTTAGTGAATATTTATTCAGTTGTGCTATAATATGAATCTGAGTATACTATCGCTTTGACCTGTGGTTAGCTCTTTCATTTAAAAAAAAAAAACACAAAACAAAAACAAGTACCTCTGACCTCTGACATAGACTTTAAAGCTCTATAATTCAGCTTATTGAATTGACCAAGCATATTAGGTCACCCAAGGATCTAATTGTGTTCAAAGGAATCAAAGTCTCAAACATCCTCTGTTTGTGCTAGGCATCATTAACACAGGACAACAAATGTATTTTAATGTGTATAGGAAGTTGTTTGAAATCATGGTGTTTGTTCCAGAAACAAGAAATCAATGAATATAAATGTGTCTGAGTGTAATTACTTACAAGTTATTATTTTTCTCTATCCCATGGAAACATTTACCTTTCTTGCAGATTTCTACAATCACTCTGGGTATATTCAAATGATAGCTTAATAAAGTCAACTGAAATATTGTCCTATTACTCATGTAGAGGTTTTATTGTTACTGGGGATGTTTATTACAAATGAAAAATTGTGGTTGATAGGTTAATGATCTGGGTCACTGACGTGGGGCAATGTTGCAATACAAAACTGCAAAATGATTGTCAATGAAACATATATGAAAGTGCATCATCTTGTAAAAGCTGTCATGCTAATATCACTATTCATGTGGAGGTGCAGAATTCCATAGACTTGAATTAGGCAAGTTGGAGATTAATTTTAATCTTCAAGCATTTGAGTGTGTACGTGCAGAATCTAATCAGTGAGTAAAAAGTTGTAAATATTACCCCAACTTTCTGAGTCTTGATTTTCTTCATCTATAAAAATGGACATAATGATAGGATGTCATTCATAAGGGAGCTTGAAGAACAAAGTAAAATCATCTATACGCAGTCCTTACTATATAGCACATAGTGTCCTGCTGCTGTGCGGAGAGTAATGATGATTGCTGATGGTAGCAACAAGCTAGGCAGACAAGCAAATGCTTTTCTTTGCTAGAGAAGCAGGATGTATTGTGTGTAGAATGAACTTCCTAACTCTGCTTCCCTCAGAAGACTTGTCTTCTTTTGTTTTCCTCCATCCTTCTTCTGAATTTTTACTGTTTCTACTTTTTACAACATAAAACTCAATATATTTTTGTCCCAACCCCTTCTTCCTCCTCTAACCAATACTTCTATCTCTTATTTGTTTTTTTATTTCTTTATTGATTAAGTTATTACATATGTGTCCTTTCCCCACATTACCCCCCATCCCCCAACTAATGCCCTCACCCCTCTGTTGTCTGTGTTCATTGGTTAAGCCTATATGCTTGCATATAAGTCCTTTGGTAGATCTCTCCCCCTCCACTACCCTCACCCTCCACTACCTTTCCTGTGAGGTTTGATGGTCTGATCTATCTGATGGTATTCTCTGTCTATGGATCTGTTTTTATTTATCAGTTTATGTTATTCATTATATTCCACAAATAAGTAAGATCATGTGATATGTATCTTTCTCTGACTGGCTTATTACACTTAGCATAATGCTCTCCAGTTCCATTCATGCTATTGTAAATGGTAAGAATTCCTTCTTTTTTAGCGCAGCGTAGTATTCCATTGTGTAGATGTATCACAGTTTTTTAATCCACTCATCTTGCTCTTCTTACTTGTTTATTTATTTATATTTTATCTTTATTGTTGAAAGTATTTTAGATGTCCTCTTTTTATCTCCATTGTCCCCTTTTTACCCCTCCCCTCCAAGCCCAGCCCAGCCCAGGCGTTTACCACCCTATTGTCTATGTCCATGGGTTATGCCTATATGCATACAAATTCTTTGGTTAATCTCTTACCACCCACCACCTACCCCTACTTTCTCTCTGAGATTCCACAGTCTGTTCCATGCTTCTATGTCTCTGGATCTATTTTGTTCATCAGTTAATTTTTTTAGATTCCACATATAAGTGAGATATACTTGTCCTCCTCTAATTGCCTTATTTCACTTAGCATAATACTCCCTTCATGCTGTATTAAAGGGTAAGAGATCCATCTTTTTTTCTGCTGTAGGCAATGGATCTCCTATCTCTTCTTCCTTCAATTTCTGCCATTTTGTGGTTAATTTTGGTGAGTGTTATTTAGTTAGAGCTTTATCTCCTGTTGACTCTGATCTAGAGCATTAGAGATAATAGGAGCCTTTATTATTCTAATTAATTGACGAACCTAGAATGATAACTAGGCAGTTCTAATATCTGTTTCTTACTTCTAGTTCTTTCTCTCTCATTGTGGACCTTCACTTTTTAAATTGATTAGTCAATAGTTTTCATTATAAACATATTTTCTTTGTTTTCTAAACCCACCACCCAATGATCAAACATTTTATAAGTTAAAATTTGCCTAGAGGGTAATTATTCAATAATTAATACTAATTTTTTCCCCTCCTCTCTTCTTTCTGCTTCTTTTTATGCAGGGCCAACTTGCTTCCCAACTCCAGGGGTCAGTTTTCTCATGGAATTTTATGTAAATGGTAGCCCTTATCATTATGCAACTAAGCAAACCATCCTGCCTCCACCCAAACCAATTTTTACCAAAACAATACTTTGCAGAATCATATTTAAGCTTACTGCCATAAAAATATAAATAAGCCAGAAATTGCTAATAGGCATATTGGAGAGATATTAATATAATTTTATGAAGTGCTCACATATGATTATTTTTTGCCTCTAAAATGACAATAAATCTACCTGATCTTATTTTTTTTCAGCAAGTAAATAAAATTGGAGTTTTTGACAGTATTATGCTTCTTGACTTTTGAGTCTGATTATTACTGTATCTTTATAGAATGACTCACATCTCATGAGCAGATTTACTGAAAGCTCATTAATATGCTTGGGGATCTTCAGAATCCCTTTTCCCCACATGGCATCTCAGAGAATTATAGCAGTGTTTGTTATTTTAAGAGCTACAGTAGTGCCTGTGGACAAAACTATTATTGAGATGACTATGAAAGTGACTCATATGCTTCCCAACATTCATGCTTGCTTAATATCAGTGGCAGTTTCAGATAGTTAGTGTTATTGTCTTTCCAAAGCATTTTGACATTTTTGCTTGCAAGCTTGCTAAAATGGTATGCTGCCTACTCTTTTCAACTAAGGTCATCATATCTGAACTAATAGAGGAAGCATTTCAGAAAGTGGTGGAAGATGGGCCCCAGCCTGCAAATTCTTGGTAGAAGTCATCCAATTGTGAAAAATTTATTGGTATGACAAGTCTTGCTGTCTCCACCACACTGTAATAGTTAGCTTTTACTTTTTTTTTTTTTTTTTGATGGTTAAGCTAGAAGAACTCAGAGAACATTTGCACCCTTTAAATGCGTTCTGTATTTTCCTTGTATCACAGATGATAATGAAGCAAAATGAAACAAAAATATAAAAGAAAGGAAATGTAATTATATTTCTTTTTAGTTTTGCCTTTTTTTTTTAAGATTTAGAGCAATATTACCTGTTGATTCCTAGCCAAACTCTCTTGTCTGCCTTGTTGCCCCCGTGTTAAGAGAGAAGAAACTAAGGACATAAGAACAGAGGCAGCAGACACTATGGAAACAGAAAAGTCGACGGCATGAAGGCAGAGGCTAATGACAGGGGAAGATGATAGAAGATAGCAGAAAGCAGGACAAGGGAATAAAGTAAGATAATTGGTGGGGGGTTAACTGCTGATAATAATTCTCTCTTATGGAAAAGAAGTGAGCTAATATTTAATATGCATCTATTTCCCTGTGCTACCAGCTTTTCAAAGTTTGAAAAACCCATAACTCTTTTGAAGTAGGTATTATTGTTCCCATTAAATGTGGGAGAACTGATTCTCAGAGAGCATGTGGGATCTGTGTCAAGCCCATCAGGGTGCATAACCAGTTTTGCTAAGAGGTCTATTTTACTCTCAAGCCTATGTGCTTTCCATTATATTCATGCCAAGACCTTAGAGAATTAAGAAATGAAAAGAAGGCTATAAGTAAATGGTCTGTTTGTAAGATCTTTCCATAGTAGCCAAAATTATTTAAATAATTGATAAAACATAATTAGAAGGGTATTATTACCTTTTAATAAATCATATTCACTTCTAGTCTTCTACCATGAAGACCTTAGAATCTTCTGTTTCTAAGGAAACTCTTGAAACATCCACACTTTTAAAGTTACCTGTCCCTGGCAGATGCTGGGCTGGGTTCCTGGGCTGTGTAGATACTGTCTTGTGGGATGACCTTGATATGGAATTCCTCTGGTGCCATGACTTGGGAAAGTTAGGAAGCATGGCTGTGAATATTAATACCATCAGACTTAACTTGCTGTAGTAAGATAAATATAAAATCCAGCAGGCAGTTGGTCTTCCCCAAATCCCACAGAGAAACTGAGACGGGTTGATAGGATGAAGGCAGCCTGCTAGGTACTCCTGCTATCAGCACATTAAGGCAAATCTGCTCTTCATTTAAACATGACTGGTGAAGTGTCCCCCTGAGCAATATGGGTGTGGAAATAATAGAAACCCCTTACAGTTCCCTCCATAAAGCATCTATTTGGGACTTCTTTCTTAACATTGAGATAGGGGAAAAACATAAGGATAAGGGCATGTGGCTGGCAGGAACCCAATCACAACTATTATCTACTCCATTTTCTCTGAATTCCCTCTTCGAAGTAACTCTCTTAAATGTAATTTTTCACCTAAATCAATTGTTTAAGTAAAGGTTTAACCTAATGTCACCGTACATAGATCTTCTGATGTACCACAAAAATGGTCACTTTTATAATATTTTCCCTGAAGGTGTTCTCTGACCACATGCTCTCAGATGGCCAAGTTGAGTCATCCCATAGGGTAATAAGCAGAGAGTCCATTGGTACATGGTGTCTTCAGAGGTGGTAACTGTGTGTGTGAGTGTGGCTGCAGGGCTGCCCAATAACCTACCTGTTACCTTGTGACTGCTGATTGCTATTAAAGTCTCACAGAACCAGACCTGTAAAGGTACCTTGTTCCAGTGAAATGACATAACCCTGATTTTGTGCAAGTCCTCCTTCAAGAAGAGATTTGTTCCTCTCTTTTCACAACACATTGTTTGTCTTAGAGGAAATTTTGGTCAGGGTTGTAATGATCTTCTGACATAACACATGCAGTGAAATTAGACTTAGAAACAAACCAAAAAATGAGTAAGTTTCAAGGTGTCCCATGTTCATACATTCTTGTGTGATGGCCGCAGCGAGTCAGGTCTGATTGCTAACACAATTCCTTGTATTTTTGCACTCAAGCGAAACTGTTGCATACCTAAGAAATTGTTATATACTTCAGGGTATAGATGATGAACTTGTAGTACCGGAGTAATAAAAAAAAAAAAACACTACACAAAACCCTAAAAAACCTAAATGAACCCAACCAACATGCACAGACTGTTGTTATAGCCACATTTCTTGGGAGGATCAGTTTGTAAATATTGACAGTTTCAGAATTCTTAGTCATAAAAGACTCTCCAGTGTTCACCTTTCAATTCTCAAATGACAGATTTAACTGCCTACTAGGCTAAAATATAACACACTTCACTGCTCTGTTATTTTCTTTGATTAAATCCAGGAGGTTGATGTCCCTCCTTAAAAATGCATACATTTTACCATTGAAGAAGCAGTCAGTTTTATGAAGGCTGGAAAGGAACAAGCTATTGCTTCAGGTTCAGGTTGTCTAAAAAAAAAGTTTCCAAGGTATGCAAAGTAGCTCAGCCTGGAGACACTCCTCCCAAGTCCAAAAGTTTCTAAATCTTGACTTTTGCAGGAATATATTCTGACTCACAGGTTACACAGAATAATGGGTTTATTCCTAACAAGCAGGTTCTTTTTCACTGGGATTTGATTTTTGGCCTTGGTCCCCTGCGTGTACATTTCTGATGTGGGGTGCTTGGGATGTTTGTTTACATTGGTCTGTGCTTAAAGGAATCTGATGCAGAGTGTGAGAGCATTTCTAAAATTCTTTAGAGTACTTTGGCTGTTTGCCACTTCTCTGCTTCCAGCGCAATTGTTTTGATGACAGGTGCTGACTTTCCTCAAGTTAATTGTCAGAGTAACAAAGAGATGTGCAATTCACATTTATCATTAGAGTTAGAAAAATCTGGATAGGGGAGCCTCACTTAATGATAACAGATAATATTTGCTCAGCCTAACTTTATGCCACACATAATTGGTCTAATCCTAATGACAGATTTTTGATGTAGGTGCTAATATGACCACTTTGCAGATGAGAAAACTGAAGCTTTAGAGATCACACAGGTGTCCCAGGTGACAGAGCTAATAAGCGTTGGAGGATTCAGTGCCCAGGGCTCGGAATTTTCCAGGTTTATAAATGTTTGGTGCGGTATAGTATGCCACATGTATGCTTACCATTTATCGATTCTTCTGCAAAGCTGGTGCTGCTTTTCTTTTTCGCAGTGGCTTGTTTCTGTTTGTCTCTCTGATCCACAACACAGCGTATCTGGCTATGTTCTCTAGATGGTTTTGATGCTCTGCTCACATAAATTAACCTGCAGTTTCCCCCATGGGTTGCCATCTCCTTTCTCTGTCAGGCTTCCTTCCTCGTTCTTTCATGCCCAGTTCAGCTCTTACCTTGTGACACTTTGCTTGAATTCCAAGGGTGGAGTCAATCTCTCCCCATCCTGTGCTCTTAACTCTGTAGAGTAGTTATCAAGTTACGGCATAGTTATTAGCATTCATGTCTTTCTCCCCTCATTATGTTTGAATCTGCTTAAGGCAGAGGTATTATCTATTTATCTTATATTCTCAGCATGCAGCACAGTTGTGAGTGTACTGAGAGACAGAGAATTGGTAGGGGGCCCAGGAAGATGGGAGAAATGAGAGGAATTCTGTCATTTAATGAGAAATTAATAATGATACCTCATTTTTATTATGCAGAGAAGCACTTGTGTTAATAGTCTGTATTCCTACGACAGAAGAGCTAGTGTGAATTAATGGGATGTAGATTTGGGTGGACTTGGAGCTTATACAATTTTGGGACACACTCCTTAAAAAAGAATACAAAATTACAAATACAACATTACATAAAAAGTAAATATTTAGTACAAGTAAGAAATAAGAAGTTATAAATTAATAAAATCTGAGGAATACCACACATATAAATCCAGAAAAATAGCAAACTTTAAAAAATTAATACCCTGCCCTGCACACTTTCATATTACTGTTTCCCTTATATTTTTTGGTTACATCATTTTTAAATCAACTCTGCATCAGACAGTAGCTTTATAATATTTTTCATAGATAGATTGCAAAGGTAATTCAGTCTTTTCTCTAGTTGATTGAAATTTATTTTTTATTGTTGATAATGTAGAAAATTTTGCTTCCACTTTATAACTTGTCCCTGGTAATACCATGTTAATGTTTAGGATTACTGTCAAATTTGAGAAGACCTCCATCCATTTTCTTTCATATATGAGCTGTATGACTTGGAAGAATTTTCCAAACTCTTTCTGTACCTTCATGTTATGATGCTGCATGAGTTGGTAAAACAGGTACTTAAAATATATTTCTTTTATAACTTAAAAAATACCCAGATCATTGGGCACATTGATTCATATCAGCTGCCTTTCAACAAGAGTCTTCTTATTAGGTTACTTAAAAATGTCAAATGCAGTCAGGCAGGGCAGGAAGATGAGGAAGGTGACATGTCCATTGTATTTCCCAACAAGGGAGTCTCTGAACTTACGAGCATCCATCTCATTGCAGCATTAGAGAGAGTTCCTCTAAGGTGAGAAGGAGGAACGAGGACTTGATATAAAAATGGACACAGTGAGTACAGACCATGCATTTGAGACTTTTGTAAAGTACAGAAAGCAAGATGGTAGGAGGAATATCAGTAGAGTTAAATAACAAACGGGGAGGGTAGGAGCTGTTTGTATTTTTAAGAGAGTTGCTTGACGTCAGATCTGTAAATCTGTCTAACCAACTCTGTACTGTCTCTGATGTCAGTGCCAAGGCATGGTCTGAGGGAAGGTGTAACCCTGACATCAATCACAACATGTAGAAACACTCCCTCTCATTACCCACTGTGTACCTGCGATCATGTTTAGATAAGTCAGTGTTTTAAGTTGTTCAACTTCTACCATCTTTCCAGGGGAATATTAACAAAACCGTCTGTTAATGGATCACTTCATTTTTATGAGGTACTTTCACATCCATCATCTCATTGGAGCGTCACAATTATGAAATTATTTATAAGCAAATAAGTCATTTACAACTTACAAGGAAGAGGTGAGATCGATCTTAAAGATCTTAAAGATGCCCAGGTGAAAATTCAGAAGAGAGAACAGTTGTCAATTCTGGAAAGCAAAAGGAGGAAATGACATTGAAAGTGCCTTTCCCCCACTTGGCAGTGTGGAGCTGAGGGACTGATGTGGTTATATATGGGGAATTTTGAAGTAGTTTTCTTTGCAGCATGCAATATATTTTCCTTCCCTCTTTTGTGTCCCCTGCAAAATATTTAGAAAAACAAGATTTATTGTTCTAATATTTTTATATCAAAGGATTCTAGGGGAATAATGACTATATTTTAGTGAGAACTGCTTGGGTAGTGAGTAAAAATTCAGATTCAAATTCAGAAGAGGGAGATGGGAAGGGGAGCTGGAGGTATGCTGAGCTCTGCATCCAGGTTGGTGTAGGTGGAGGGGGAGGTTGCAAACAGAGTTGAGATCTGGATTTCACCTGTTTTAGTAACCTGAGGTTTACAGAAATTAAACACCCTTTGGTGTTATAGAGCTGCTAATAGGAGGTGGGTGTGGGGCCTCAGTCCTACCCTGTCTCTCTATTGTGCCACAAGGGATGGCCAGGGGCATAGATTTTTAGAGCAAGGCTCTCTGGGTCTGAATCTGAGCTCTTCCACTTATTAGTTGTATTATCTTGGGCAAATACTTAAATTTCTGCATGCCTCAGTTTCCTCATTGGCAAATGGGGATAATTGGTCATAGGAGGAGCTGAGTTGCTATTGGGAAAGCCAGTAGAAAACAGCAGGCAACTAGTTGTGAAATAGTTAAGAAATGCCTTTCTGATGGTCCAGGAGGCAGGTGACTACTCTATTAGCTTCCCCAAATGCGAATTGCATTTCATTGCCCCCTCAGCTGCATGGTCGCCCACTTGTACACATGTCCAGTGTCTGACTTGTTTGAAGCTTCCCTTTCTGTTTTGTGGCCTTAAGAGAAGGTAGAGTGGCCCGTTTAGGGCCAGGAAGTAGTTCCATTCATTACAAAGCAAGCAAACTGAGGAAGAGGTGTTCTATCTCATTTTGTTGCCTTGTCCTTGCTTATTTTAGTTTTTAACTCATCTAGTAGGAAATAATTGAAAATATTACCAAGACACAGGAAAAGGTTTCTTCCATGCCTCCTCTGCTGTACCCCACCCCATCCACCACCTTGGACATTCTAATATTGCTAATATTTAACTCTAACTGGCCAAGACATTTGTAGCAGATTTTGCAAATCTATAATGATTCTCTTTTCTCACTCTTTCCCCCCCACCCCCATTTTTTTTCAGAGGAAAAGTATTCTTACTTGCTGAATGTGACCAGCTCTTGTTTTATTTAATTTGTTAAGGCGAAACAGATATTTATTTATTTATTTATTTATTTATTTATTATTTTAAAATATTTTAAAATAGATTTGAGAGAAAGAGGAAGGGAGAGGGGAAGAGAGGAAAGGAGGAAGGAAGGGAAGGAGGGAGGAAAGGAGGGAGGGAGGGAGAGAAAGAGAGACAGAGAGAGAAATGGATCTGCTGCCTCCTTTATTCCCCTACTTGAATTGAGCCAGCAACCCAGACATGTGCCTTGAACTGGAGACTTTTTGGTGTATGGGACATGGCACGATGCTCAACCAACTGAGCCACACCAGGCAGGACAAAAACAGATATGCATTTAAAAATCAAAACTTTTCTCTCTGTAGTGTCTAGCATTCTCAACTGCCTTGTTATTTTTTGAATGATGTTTTCTTTGACAGTTGTTACACTACAATATGCTGGGGGTTGTCAGCAGCTGTTAGCCAGCTGGTGGGGCAGGAAGTCCTCACAGCAGCTGGGTATTGTCTCTTGTCCTCTTGTGTCACAAAGGTAGCACCATGAGAGGGTCTTCATAGACTCCTGTTGGACACCATGACCACCTAGGCAAGCCACTGGTTCACACAGCTGTAAAAGGCAGTGAAGCAGGCTTGCTTATATCTGCTGCCGGAAGTGCAAATAAGTGACTGCTTCTGTACATATGCATGGCCTAATAGCCCATATTACAAAGTAGATGTTAAGAAGCTTTAAAATATGCAGTCTTTATTAGGAAATTCCACTTCTAGTCATCTTTTATATTTAATGAACTACTTTGACAAGAGTGCCAAGGTGCACAAACAAGGATGTTTATAAAAACAAGTTGTTCATAACAGCAAGAAATTGTAAACATCCCAACTACCCATGAACAGTGAATGACTAGTAACTTATGGTGGTGCATTGACATACTGGAATGTCAGGCAACTATTTAAACCAATGATATGGAATATAATTAATTTATGTAATATTCATATGGGAAAGTAGTAATTATATTTTGCTATGAAATTAGATTATAGTGTAATATGTTAAAAAGTTTGTTTATATTTACCTATGTATGAATTTTTATTTGTTTAGAAAAAATCAAAAAATATAAATAATGTATTAATAATGGTTATCTCACATTATGTGATTATGGATGATTTTAACTCTTTAATTTTAACTTACCTATTTTTCTGACTAATAGTGTAATGGCAATGACCATGTGAAATGCTTTGTGAGTGACTTAAACTGTTCTTCCATGTAGCCTGATTTAGAAATATTTATTCCTATGAATATATGTTAATAATATTTAATTATGTCAAAAGGAGGGGAGAGGCAAGGTGACTTTTGCAATGCCATGTTAGTTCACAAAGCTGAAACTGCACTTGTTCTTATTTTGTCAACTTTTACAGAAATAAAGCTTCATAAAATTAGGTCTCTGTCAGGTTAGCTGTGCACTGTCTGTTATCACATTCTCAAATCTCAAATCTGTGCCCCAAATCCAGAAGGACCTACTGTTTTCTATGTGCTCACAGTGTGCATACAGAAGCCAAAAAATAAAAAATAAAATAAACCCAAACCAAGTATATGCACTAGATTTACATTTAACTTGGAAGAGACTCTACAGAAACATAATTAGTGGCGAAGATTCCATGACATTGAATTTGCTTCCCACTTAAATTTTTGTACATTCTTATCTGCAACTTTGTGGCCACATTAGATAACCTATTGAATTCCAAAGGTCCTTATTAAGTGCTTTATTGGGTGGGATTTTAATGTTGTTTTTATGATAAGGAAGAAAATATGTCATCATGGTAAGTTAGACAACTAGGTTTTAGGGCTGCTTCTCCTGCAATTGACTGCTGT
Organism: Murina feae; assembly: GCA_004026665.1. Lineage (NCBI taxonomy): Eukaryota > Metazoa > Chordata > Mammalia > Chiroptera > Vespertilionidae > Murina > Murina feae. Next base: position 11,189 of record PVJC01022036.1, on the reverse strand, counting down.
ATGATCTGGCATGATGATGATGATGGTGATGATGATGATGATGATGATGATGACAGCAGTAGTCATGTAGTAGTAGTAGATAATAATAGTGACTACTAGGAAGTTATAATAATAATAATGATAACAACAATAATAATCTAATAGCTATTCCATCTTTAGATCCCTTACTGTAAGCAAAGAAATCGGAATAATTTACATGCATTGTCTTATTTAATCATGAAATCTCTCTGATAAGTAGATACTATTATCTTTATTTTATAGATAAGGGAATTGAGGTTTAGAGAGATTTGATAATCTGCACAAATGACAATTAATAGGTGGCAGAGGTAGGCATCAAACTCAGGTTTTTTTTCCTTTAAATCCTGTGTTCTTTATGAATATATATATATAATCTTTCCAAATATCTTATAATCTTTGGTTGGGTATTAGTAAAATGAGAAGTTTAAGCTAAATAATATCCTTTCCTGTAACATTAACATTCTTACAGTCTTTATGCATTATTAGTAGAGAATTGAGGTAAGTAAATGAATAAAGCCAACTTGTCTGGGTTTATATTTTGGCTTTACAACTTGCTGGTCTTATGATCTTGCCTAGTTACTTAATCTGTTTGTGCTTCAGTTTCCTCCTTGGCAAAATGAAGCCTGCAAGAGATCATAAGGTGGCTGAAAGAGATCACATATGAAGTGTCAGGCACAGAGGAAGTGCTCTATAAATGCTAACTGTTGCAGGGGTCCTTAAACTTTTTAAATAGGGGGTCAGTTCACTGTCTCTCAGACCGCTGGAGGGCTGGACTATAGTTTAAAAAAACAACAACTATGAACAAATTCCTACGCACACTGCATGTATCTTATTTTGAAGTAAAAAAAACAAGGCAGCAAAAACACCCAGCGGGCTAGATAAATGTCCGCAGGCGGGCTGTAGTTTGAGGACCCTTGAAGAGGGAGGTCAATTTGAGAGCAGAGTTCTAGAGCATCATCCCAAATCTGACAAGGGGACCCTCTCCTCCTTAACAGCCTTGAGGGTTAACCTCCACATGAGCTCCTGCAGTGTCTGGGGTAGTTGCTTATCACCGCAAATGCCTTAACACTTCCACTGATGTGGAATATTTAACTAGAAAAAATATTCATATTCCTCAATTTTTTAAATAAGCATTTCTTCTGCAGTGGCCTTGATAACTTTGACTCCAAGTTATGTCAGAATATGTGCATGCAGGGATGTATATATACATGTATGTACATATAGAGAGACTATATGATCAGCTAATCCCCTGTACCCTAACAAGTCATACATTGTTGGATAGAGTTGAAGTTCCTTTAATTGTCTGTCATATGGCAATTCAAGGTCAGAATTTCCTTTCAGAAAAATTGCCTAAAACATGTGCTTTTGTTTCCTTATTGGTAAAATCCAGCTAATAATCATAGTTACCTACTAGGGTCATTGTGATAGTAATTTGAGATAATCTATGTAAAGCATTTCAATCTGTGGCTGGCATATTAAGTCCTCAAAAATGCCTGACAATATTATTAATAATTGTTTTTTTCTTTCATTAATAGCTAGCTAGAACAAAAGCTGAGGCCCATGTGAACTAGTCTCTGAACAAAGTTGCATTCAAAGAAATATAGTAAAATGGACCAGAGTAATTAAAAGGAAGTCTAACATTTACATGTTTTCTCAAAATAAATTAAATAAAATCTAATTTCCTTTCCTTTTTAGTGTAGTTATTTTATATCCTGAATCTTACAATCAGCAAAAATACAAACAATTTCAAGTTCGGTGGTGACCAGCTCATCCCGGTTTATCAGGAACCTTTCCACTTGGAGCTCTGAAAGTCCCATGACCCAGGAACCTCTCAGTCCTGGGAACATTGGGACAGTCGGTCACTCAGCTTTTAACTCTCTAGCCTGACTCCTTGAAGTCCCAGCTTGTGTGGCTTATCTGTTTCTTTGTTCATCTTTACATTTCCAGTAGCCTTGTCTCTCCCATCCTGGAGGAATGTGGAAAAACTCATTCATTCACACATTTCTTTCCTGCTATACATCCCCTGGTATTTTTGAGAATATTGAGTCAAAGAACTATAGAACTTTGTACCTGAAACTTCCCTTAGGAAACATCTTACCATATTTTGAGACATGGCTAAACAAGGCCCAGATAGCTATAATTGGATGAAGAGAGAGAAAAAAGTCACCCTTACATTACAGTTACTGAGTTCTTGGGGGCACAAAACCAGGTAGAAAGAAAAGTTGGTTCAGATTATGGTGTCTGAAGCATAGGCACTAGGGTGGTAGTCTTGATGGGGGGTAGGGGCACTAGGGTGGTAGTCTTGATGGGGGGTAGGGGCACAGACAGCTGGCACCAATGATTCTAAAAGGTGAGTGAAAGATAGAGAAAGAAAGGCAGGGCAGTGATTCTCATTTTTAAGCAGGGCAGGCAGGATAGTCACTTGGGGGCCAGATGTCATCTACAGAGTTTTGCAGAGACAGACTTCCAGGCAGAGAGCTATAGAACCGACCTTCAGAAGGGGACCAGAGTTTAGACAGGTTGTAGGTAGGGAGTTCTGAAGGAATAAGACAAAACCCCAATTATTTGACCTGGGACACAAGATGGAGACTCTATCTCAATGAAAAGGCAACAGCTTCTCCTCTGACTCTCCTCAGACTTGGGGCACTTAGGGTGAGAATATCTACAAGGGTGGCGGTGCTATGTCCCAGAATCTTAGGCTTTTACCCAGAATCTTAATTCCTGCCTAACATTAGGATCGGTGCCAAAATGGTAGTTATGGTTTATGGTGAATAGGAATCATCGTGAGTAGTTACGAAAATCAAGATTCTATAGCTCCATTCCTAAAAGTTCTGATTCAGTAGACTTGTGGTCCCAGGAATATGCAATGTTTACATGCCCAGCCCATTAAACAGGTTGGCCCGTTTGAGGTCAATGCACTAAAGGATCCAGGGGTGTCAACTGCAGACAGCTCCTCACATCAGAACCTGAGTCCCAGAGCCAGAACCAGACCCCATCTCCCGGTTTTGATTCGGCTGCTCTTTGTGTATAGAGTTCCATCTCACGCTTGCACAATATCTTTTGTTTTCTGTGTGTTGTGTGAAATGTCTGCTAAGCCAATAGGCCTCTGTGTGGGGGCACTTTGTCTCTGTGAATCTTGGAATTTTTATTTTGTTCCTAATAAGGAAGTTTCTCATAACTCTAAGTTTGGGACACCATAAATTAAATGCACATTATTTTCAACAACTTTTTCTTTATAACTGGCTGGAAATCTCCCTATCATTCTGACAGTCTAAACTCAAGCCAGATCACCCCTGGATGCTCCATGAACTTGGTTTGCTGATGGAGGGTTGCTGATCCAACTGAACCAAAGTCAGGACAACTTGGCAAATACATGCAGTGCTTTTTCTTTTTTCTTTTAATAATCCTAAATGTGGATTCTGAATGCACAGGCCCTCTATGTGAAATATGGGCATCAAGGAATAAAGTAAGCAGCCAGGTGCAGTTTCAATGAATGGCATTATGAAGTTTAGCATGTTGTGCAGATTAATATTAAGAGCAACTCCAGTTTCTGATAACTAAGTCTATCACACGTGTTCTTAATTTGGTTATAGAAATGAGCAATGATGAGGAGGTTTGAAAGCTATGGAGAAATTCAGGGATACTGATGAAGATGTCAGATACACATCCTAAATAATTTAATGTTTAATAATAAAAAAGCAACATGATTATATTGAGTGGGCAATTAGCTTGTATCTTGTGATGGAAACAGGAAGACAGTTTCTGAGACCTCTCAGCCTTTCTAGAATGCAAAGAATTTTGGAGCAATACAGTAAAGATTCCTCAAGCTAAGTATTTTGAGTGAGAGTAAATATCATTTGAGATGTGCAGCTTTGAAAACAACCCATTGATTCTAAAATTGTTATATGGTTTTCATGTAGGTTGAAAATAAGATGAGCAATTCTGTTAAAACCTATTTTATTATTAATAATTTCTAAAACCTACATCAACAAATTTGCCAAGCATATAAGAGGAATAAAATGTTGTAAACCATTACTGTGCCGAGGACATTTTTTCTGTTATTCTCTTTTTCACTCAGCAAGTAATTTCTAAAGAAGATAAGCATTGCTTTTCAAATAGGCTGCTGAGTCAAGTGGGACTGCGGCCCTGGGAAAGACATAGTGAGTAGCTTGGTTCCCTTAAATGATAAAGCAAGACACAAACAGCACCATCTCTTAAATACACAGTGAGACACACACATACAAACATTTATATCCTAGGAAATCAAAGGGTCCCTTATAGATCAAAATGATCTCCAGTTCTTTTCTGGAAGGGCACAATTATGTATAAAAATACATAAATGAACATTTATACTTTAATGGCTCAGCCAGCTATTAGCCATGCCCAACGCAGCTATTACCTTTGCCGTAATGCTTGGCTTGCCTTCCCAGGTGGAATCAGCTTCTCCCCATCCCGTGCTCTTAACTCTGCAGAGCAGTTATCAAGTTAGAGGGGCTAGAAGTAGTAGCCGTGGAGAGAGCAACCAGGAAGTGGTGAGTTTACATTCTACTCTATAACTTGCACCATGCTGTTCAACTGGAAAACACTTTTCTTGACCGTGTCCTGGTTACATTGACACCTTGATGATTCCATTTGTAGTTTTTCAAGTGATATCGTCTCTCATTTCCTGCTCTCATGGCTGTCTCTTGCTCTTACAGGGATTTCTCCTGAAGTTTCATTTTCTAGGAACTCCCTTTCTCACTGGCATTTCCAGCACATGATGGACAAGAATAAGTAAAGGGACTAAATGTAGACAGCTTTGATTCTCATATTTAAAAGAAGTAGACTGGGGAATAAGTCCAAAGCTTCTCTGCTCATAATCAAGTGTACTCAAGGCAAATTTGTTATATTTCTCCTTTACTGAGCACCAAAGTCCATTCGCCAAATGCTTTCCACACATGTTTTTCATTAGTCTAGAACTCTGGTGAATATTTGGAAGATACCATGGCTTTTGATGGTCCCTAAAGAAAGCTATTAAATTTTCTCTAGTTCACTTTGTATCCATTTTATTGTGTGAAAAATTGTTTTATTCTACTTTATGTTGTGCTTTATAAATGTCAAGGGTTTAAATGTCTATGAACAACTCTGAATTTCTGTCTCATGAATTAGGATTCCCATGGGCATCTTATTTTCTTTTACAGTTCTACAGTTGCATGATTATAGGGCATTGTAATGCTTAGTTATTCTCCAGGGATGAGCTCTCCAGAGAACTCAGAGAGGCTTTTTGTTTTTGTGTTAAAAGAATTCCTCCTGGCTCACAGTAATACCCCAAATCCCTCCCAGTATTCTTCAGTTCAAATAGCCTGGAGAATAAGTTGTCCAAAATGCCACTAATTAATGTATGTAAAACAATGTATAAGTCACTATTTCTTTATTACAGATAGACTACAAGATTAATTTCTTTGGTTCCCTCAAAGCAGCATTTTATTTAGATTGGAATCATTATAACATTTTCTTTTATGTACTTAATGACCTAGATTTTTTGTTTGACTCTACAATCTGAAGTCTATTTAGATCTGCTAATGGTATAAGCCTTCTGTGCTGACAGAACAGCCCATGTGCTAACTTTCAGCTTCCCCGCCCCCACCCTCCCTGATATGAAGTCTGCTGATAAAAGTTGCTCAGCACTGTCAGGCTTATCAACGGGCTTCAGTGAGGAGTGTGGCATTTCAGTGACACCAAGCCAGGGACCAAGCTGTTCAGACATACCATTCATCACCTCCCTTCATAGGCCCCGAACAGGCATTCCTGCTTTTAATCGGGACATATATGGTCTTGGGAACAAATTCAAGAGTACCTGCTGCACCAGAGTAGGGCAGTCATTAAATGGAGTGGTGGTTGGATTGGTCATGTACTAACTGCTTTCATCGAGGTATATTACTCAAGAGAAATTGATGAATAGTGACTAAGATAGTTATACATGGGCAAGGCCTTTATAAACCCTTGGGTTTGGGGTTTCAAAGAAACCATGTGTTAAAAGGAATGGCAACCCAGTTGTAAAGAAATTTGAAAATAGACTGCAAGTGTCAGCCTTAATATGAAAAACAAAACAAAACAAAACACACACACACAAAAAAAAAACCCACGAACACCCCAAGCCCCCAAATATTTAAACTATGGCATTCTCTATAAAATATCGGACCACTAATTCAGAGAATTGACTTCCATTAAAGTCTGAGTTGGGGTGATCAAACCTCACAATGATCCTCACAATGCTTGCTAGGTAAGGGAGGCTGCAGGCCTGTGACTTCCCTGATTAGCACAAGTGTGTTTGTGGCCTTATCCCTACTATTGGTTGTTATGGCTCTCTGAAAGAGAAGGTCCCTTAAACATCCAACATTAGGCCAATATTTTACGTAGACTCAACAGCTTTTCTTTTTTTTTAAGTTAAATTCTCAGTACACAAAAATGTATCTGTTCTCATAAAATATTCAGCAATTTTCTAATTAGTAAAATGTAGATTGTAAATAAGCCATGTTTTTTCAGAGGACCCAACTAGATCTAGAGTTACAGTAATAAATTATCACATTGCAACCCCCCCCACAAATACCCCAATATTTCACCTCTGTACCCCAAGTCACTATTATTGTTCATAGAGTGAGGTGTATTATGCTCTTTTATGTGCTCAGGGATATAAATTCCTTTTCATTAATTATGTGGACATTACAAACATGTATTTGTCTTGCGTTATAAATTGGCTCATAAATAAAATACAGTAGACAGTGAAGAACTGCCTAGGGACAGTTGGTGGAAGTGGTTAAATCTTTTTCTGTAAGAGTAGAATTTTCCCTCTTTGAATAGGATCAAATCATTTCTTGGCTGTGTTAACTAAAGTTATTTTGAGTGTGTTCATTTTGTTCTACATAGATTTTCTCATGCTGCTTATTTCTTTCTCACTTAAAATCTTAAGCATCATTCCAGGTCTTGCTTAACTCCTACCCTTTACAGAAAAGCTTTCCAGGCATGAATGGCCCTCAGTTCTAGTGTATGGTGCCAGGTAACGAGTAAGTGTTCATTAAATGCTTGTTGGTAAATATTTCTAGAATGAATGAATAAACACGCCTTAAATGAGCACAAATTCTCTTCACTCATTTTGACCATCTCTTCCTGAACTCTAATTTAGGTGTTCTGGGAGTCTAAAATACAATCCTAATTTTATAAGCAAAAGTCTAGTCTGTTGTATTATTTTAAGGGAAGCTGGGTGAATAGAAGGAAGATATAGAACACAGACTATGGACCCTTAGAACCAGAGGTTACCAGTTGGTATGTGGGGATAGGGCAGAAGTTCTCCAAGCTTTTGGGCACAGGCACTCAGGTTTTTAATTTTCTGATTTCCTCACCAAAATTGTGGAGCTGGAAGTTTGAAGTTCATTCTCTATCTAGATCGGGGGTGGGGAACTTCCAGCTCTTGGACCATATAAAGTCCACAAAATCTTTTGGTCTGGCCCTGCCAATGGCATTAGGGGTACCTTAATTAAATGACCAAATATAGCAGGCTAATTTTTAAGTTGATCATTTTGTATGGTTCTTGAATGATGTTATAAATATCCAAATGGCCATTGGCAGAAAAAGTGGTTCTCCACCCCTGATCTAGATATATTTATTCTTTGTGGTTTTTCATGGACATTTTCTCAGGCTTTTGGATAAAGATTTGACTTTGGAAAACAGCATTGAAAAATATTTGCTTTCTCCAGATCCTTTAGGGTGTTACACAATACAGTAACACTAACCAGTATTTTCAAATGCTTAGTGTGTTCTTAGGGACTTGATATAAAGTAACACATTTGCTCTTCTCACTGACTCTGTGTGAAGTACACCATTACTGCCCTTATTTAACTAAGGTGCTTGAAGTAGGTGAGTTGTCCAAGGATATAATGTACCTGGTGGATCCATGAACTTGAACACCAGTTTTCCTTATTCCAAGCTCTTAACAGCCACTTCCTGTTGCTTCTTGAATGACATTATCACATTTCCAGCAAAGGGTTTGAAAACATTAGAACCTAAATTTAACAATCACCGAGCAGTGCATTGCAGAATGAGTAGAAACTTTTCTTCCTATTTTCAAGGAGCAACACTCAAATCATTTGTTCATGGATGAGTGTGCAAGCAAACTGATAGTGTACTTTGGAATTAGGATCCAAGTCAATTTGTATCTGTTTTCTTTGGTTCACATCTTAGCATTAAGGGTACCAGGGTATATGGTGATGAAAAGCTAATTTACCCCCTTATTTCCTCATCATATCAGTATCACCTGAAATGACACCTAAAGTGTGGTCAGTAGTAAATGTTTATGGAACTCTTCCTTTTGAAATATGAAAGAACATCTTCACTCCAAAGTACAGTCGATCCTCATTACTCACCCATCCCATACTTGCAACTTAGCCTACTCACTAAAATTCAAATCAATACCCGTGGTGCTTCTGTGGTCACCTGCAGATGTGGGGAGAATGCTAAAAATTTTAAGTCTCTGGACACACACACACCCAGCAGAGTTTGACTAAAGTGATACCCTGCCTTCCTGTTTCAGCTCTCCTACTGAAAATAAGTGTTTCATCTATGCAGTGTCACATTAATTTTGCATTTTTTTGGATTGTTTTTTTATTTTTTTGGTGACATTGCTATTTAATGTGGCCTGAAACTAGTAATGAAGTATTGCCTGGTGTTCTTAGACACAGTGAAGTTGTGATAGGACTTGAAGAGGAAACATGTGTGTTAGATAAACTCCATTTAAGCATGTTATAGTGCTGTTGGCTGTTAGTTGAATGTAAAAAAATACCACATGATCTCACTTATTTATGGATAATAAAGACCATTATAAATTGATGAATATAAACAGATACAGAGGCAAAACAGCATTGAACAGATTGTTGAACTACAGTTAGAAGGCTTGGGAGGGTTCAGGGGGAGTTAAGAGATCAACTGAAGGACTTGTATGCATGCATATAAGCATAATCAATGGACACAAGACACTGGGGGTAGGGGAGGAGGGGGAAAGGTCAAGGGGAAATAATGGAGACTTATTTAACACTCTTTGTAATACTTTAAACAATAAAACAATATTAAAAAAATTTTTTAAAAAGGTCAACAATGTGATACATTCAGAAAAAGGAAACATTGCTTTTGCATGTGGTTTTTTAATTTTCCTAGCACCACTTATTAAGAGACTATCCTTTCCCCTGGTCAAATATTAGTTGGTAAAATAAACATGTATGCATTTATTTCTGGGCCATTGACTCTATTCCGTCGGCCCATGTGTCTATTTTTGCCGGTACCATACTGTTTTAATTACTGTAGTTTGCAATATAGATTGAGATCAGGAAGTGTGAAACCTCTAGCCTTGTTCTTTCTCAGAATTGCTTTAGCCATTCAGAGTCTTTTGTGATCCATATAAATATTGTAATTGTTTTTCAGTTTCTGTGAGAAATGTCACTGGTAGGAATTTTGATAGGAATTTCACTGAATCTATAGATTGCTTGGGAGTAGTGTGGACATTTTAATAATACTTATTCTTGGGATTTTTGAACACAATCTATCTTCCATTTCTTTCATCAAAGTCTTAGAGTTTTTAGTGTACAAATCTTCACCTCCTTGGTTAAATTTATCCCTAAGCATTTTTTCCTTTTGGATGCTGTTGTAAATGGGATTGTTTTATTTATTTCCTTTTTAGATAGTTTATTGTTAGTATATAAAAACACAATTGATTTTTGTGTAATGATTTTGTATCCTACAACTTCACTGAATGTGTTTTTTAGTTCTAACAGCCTCTAGGATTTTCTATATATAAGATTACATTATCTGCCAATAGAGACACTTTAACTTCTTTCTGATTTAGATTCCTTTTGTTTCTTTTTCTTGCCTAAATTAATCTGGCTAGGTTGTCCAGTACTGTATTGAATAAAAGGGGCAAAGGTGGGCACCTTTGTTTGTTTCTGACATAAAGGAAAATCTTTCAACCTTTTACCATTGAGTATGATATTACCTGAGGCCTTGTCATATAAGGCCTTTATTATGTTGAGGCATGTTCCTTCTATATCCCCTTTGTCGAGAGCTTTTAAGATCAAAGTATATTGAATTTTATCAAATGCTTTTTCTGCATCTATTGAGATAGTCGTGTGATTTTTGTCTTTCATCCGTTAATGTGGTTATCACATTTATTGATTTACATATGTTAAATTATCCATAATATCCCAGGGATAAGTCTCACTTGGTCATGCCGTAGGATTCTTTTTTTAAAAATATCTTTATTGTTCAGATTATTACAGTTGTTCCTCTTTTTTCCCCCATAGCTCCCCTCCTCCCAGTTCCCATCCCACCCTCTGTCCCCATCCCCTCCCCCACTGTCATCCATAGGTGTACGATCATGGTCCATTCTCTTCCTGCACCCCCAACACCCTTTACTCCCAAAAATTGTCAGTCCACTCCCTTTCTATGCCTCTGATTCTATTCTATTCACCAGTTTATTCTGTTCATCGGGTTTCTTATTCACTTGATTTTTAGATTCACTTGTTGATAGATATGTATTTGTTGTTCATAATTTTTATCTTTATTTTTTCTTCATCCTCTTATCAAAGGATACCTTTCAGTATTTCATATAATACTGGTTGAGTGGTGATGAACTCCTTTAGCTTTTTTTTGTCTGTGAAGCTCTTTATCTGACCTTTAATTCTGAATGATAGCTTTGCTGGGTAAAGTAATTTTGGCTGTAGGTTCTTGCTGTTCATCACTTTGAATATTTCTTGCCACTCCCTTCTGGCCTGCAAAGTTTCTGTTGAGAAATCAGCTGACAGTCATATGGGTCTCCCCTTGTAGGTAACTAACTGCTTTTCTCTTGCAGCTTTTAAGTTTCTCTCCTTGTCTTTTGCTCTTGGCATTTTGATTATGATATGTCTTGATGTGGTCCTTCTTAGGTTCCTTTTGATTGGGGTTCTCTGTGCCTCCTGGACTTGGAAGTCTATTTCTTTCACCAGGTGGGGGAAGTTTTCTGTCATTATTTCTTCAAATAGGTTTTCAATATCTTGCTCTTTCTCTTCTTCTGGTACCCCTATAATTCTGATGTTGGTACGCTTGAAGTTGTCCCAGAGACTCCTTACACTATCTTCAAATTTTTTGGTTCTTTTTTTCTTTTCTTTTCT
>PVJC01022035.1:0-27699 GCA_004026665.1 Murina feae | reverse complement strand
GTAACTTGACTATTACTACTATGATTTAATTTAAATGTTATCATATATATAGCCATTCCATCCCACTCTATGAGTTCAAACTGAAATGGCTTTGAGAAAACAATATTTAAGACAGAACATCATGCTCTGTGAACTTAAGATCAAATTTTATTATATCAAGTGTAATGTTATATAGTAAGTAGCATAACTTGGGAAATATATAAAATATTAGGAAAAATTTCTGCCTAAAGCATTAGTATAATAGAAATCATTTTTTCTTGGACATTATGGTTTTGGGGCTGGGAGAGGATAAACTTGTAGGATCAACATTGCATTTCATTTAAGAAAAAGAGGTTGGTTGAATCTTATATAAAGCATGTATTTTCCTTTTTGTTGTTGTTATATACTTTTCTTGTTTAAAATTTAAAAAGTATTCTAACTCTCTTGTGATTGCAAAGTGTCTAAAGGAAATCCTCTGAGAACTGTAGACAAGACTGAAAAATCAATCAATTCTGCTTCATTCCCAGGTATAGAGCAGGGATAGCACGTGGTGGGGAGGAATAGAGCTTCAAAAGAATCCAGAGCATGAAAGAAAGTCACCTTTTCAGCTGACAGACCCGTGATTCTGCCCCAGAGATGGAAGCTTTAGTGAATATTCTTGTTGTAAATGGACACTATTCACTCCGCCATCATTACCGATGGGTGAGTGCTAGGTGAGTCTCCCCTAGTTATGTCACAGAGATTGCAGCATCGCTGCAATAGCTCATTCAGGTAAAAACCAGGCGACTTTGAATAATAGACATACCCCCACACATTTTGTTATTCTGTGTTTCCACTAATATAAATGGGATATCAAAATACGACCACTGGATTTTCTTCAAAAGTATATGAAGAAAACATGTGGATACTTATATTCAAGGCTTAATTTAGCCTGCAGATTGCCCAGAAGTTAAAACTATTTTATACATCAATTTCACTTTAACTAAACAATGGTCATTGTTAATATACTAGCCTTGTTTAGGAATTTTGTAACTTACTTCCTATATAACTTTTCTGCTTTTCAAAACTTTCCATGATGTTGGACTCAATAATCATTCTTACGATGTTCTAAGAAAGGGAACTTGGAGTTATACATTAATTACCTCTCATTTGGTACCTTTAATTGTATAACTTACCAAGTCAAGCGGAATTTTTCCAGCCTGTTTCTATGAAAGCTACTCAAGAACTTTATCTATTTCCTCTCGTGTTACTGCCAAGATTTCCTCATTTGACTTTTCTTAACTCTTCTCATTGTCCCCCGTCTCTCCACCAAACCCCAACTTACTGAAATCGATTCTGCATTTTTTGAAACTAGTCTGTGTGCTGAAGATGGAACATCAAATAAGTCCTTCCTACAAAGTAGCAACAGGAGACAGATGGTGACACCTAGAGAGAGGGACAGAGCAGGGAACCAGGAAACCCTAATGTAAGTGCTTCTACCACAGCCATCGGCGTAGTGAAGAGACAAAGAGGGGCAACTGGTTCTTTCAGGTTTGCTTTAAGGATCTGTCGGAAGTAATAGTTAAGGGAACATTTTACAACAGATGGGTTAGCAAGCCTTTCCCTTCTTTGATAACAGGTAGTTATGGAGGAGAAAGCTTCTGGAGAGTTGAAAATGCTGTCATATAAGAGAGAACATGTATTCATGGGTTTAAAATCATTTTAAATGTTTGCCTTTATTTTTGTGAGAGAGAAAGGTCGCATGATAGGGAGATAGAAACAAAAAGTCAGCTGCCGCCTGCATGCCCCCTATTGGGGATTGAGATAGCAACCTGGGCATGTGTCCTGACCAGGAATCAAACTTAAAGCCTCTCAGTGCATGGGTTGATGCTCAACTACTGAGCCACACCAGCTGGGCTCAAAACATTTTGCAAGGCCAAATCAGAGAGTCCAAGGGAGGCCTGGCTTAGGGCTGGTGAGGATGGAGTCAGATGGGTTTGATGCTGTTACAGAACCCAGGGGCTCACGATGACACCAGTTTCTAAAAGGCACAGGGGGTTGAAGAAAAGTGTAGGACTTGAGGGATATAAATTGATGGTGGTGACTTCTTAAATATGAAGTGTGAGGAGGTCGAGGGTGACTCTCCGGTTCTGCCTAGGGCAGCTGGGCGAAGGAACAGTGGGTCATTTCACTGAAGTGTGGTAGGCAGGAGGGAATGGAAGGTTGAGGAGGAAGATGTTTGGTCAAAAAGTGACTACGACTTTAGGGTTCGTCATTCTTTCCCTTAGTCTTTAAAGAGGAGGGTTTTCCGACATCCTGTCACAATATCCATCTTCTCAACTAAATCCCTTGCTTCCTCAAGCCTTCGTTGCCTTTGAAATAGGATCTGAAGGAAGTGGGAAGGTGTGGGAAGCCCCATTTTTAGCAAATTCTACCCCCAGTGATTTTTCCATCATCTCCAAGTTGTAAGCTATCGGCCAGAGCTGAATGGAGTACATGTAATATGTGCCAGACAAACCCTTGTTAAATCAATTAAAGGGTAAGTAATCTATTCTTGATTGAGCACTGTTTAAACCAGATTACCTAGTACTGAAGAAAAATCAACTTAGATATTTATCCAGAGTGAAAGCTCCCCAAAAAGTTCCTGTATCTTCACAGGCTTTTTTTTTTTTTTTTGCCAAAAATTTGAGCCTTTGTCTATATCAGTTGAAACAAAAGAGTTTTCCAGGGGCTGGTGGTTCTTTGATACACGGTGGGGCATTTTTTTTTTTTTTTTTTTGTAGAAAGGACCCAGAAGTCTTTGTAAGAATCCTTTATTAATATTCATGCTGTTATTTAAAGGTTTTTGATGGAAACTGGATTTTATGTTTTCTACATTAAAACATTGAGGAAAAATAAAAAAAGAAAACTCTCTTGGTCAAGCATTAATGATATATGCCATTATTTTTTTAATTCTTTAATTATATTTGTTAATATGACAAAAGCCAATAGGAAAGCTTTCTAATATTGTCATATCTTTTTAGTGGAGATTTTATTGTTTTCGTGAGGTGATTTGTATAGCAACAACCTAACTAGACACAAAATTTCAAAATTTATGATTGTTGATCTGGCATTGTTTCTTACTTTTAACCAATATATTTAGTGGATAAAAAAAATTTAATGAGGAAAAATGTACAAAATTATAAAATCAATATGGCAGTACCTTATTAGAATTATATAATTTTTGCTTTGAAAAACAAATATGACATTGAAAAAAATTCAAATATTTAATAATTTGCTAAGTAATAAAATATTCTGACATGAATATAAATATATCTAAAGTGTTCTTTTTAAATTTTATTTCGGCCAGTTCCCCTCATATCAGCAGAACATCATTTTGTAATTTAAAACTAATTAAAGTATTTTAAAAGAAGCCTATGGGACAACACTGCTTGCTACTCAATACAGATGTTTAAGCAACTACATGAGTAGAAGTTAATGATTTTTTTTAACAAGATTGTACAGACCCTTCCACATTTTACCTAAAACTGCTATTCACAGAAGTAATTTTAATGCTCATATTGTCACGTGCCGGTACTGTTTTATCTATGTAGTAGTTTTATACATAGTTTTCTTTCCCCAAGACTAAAATAGATATATTTCACACAGATACTCCTTGACTTTTGGAAGGTCACTTCCCAATAAACCCATCATAAGTAAAAAAAAAAAAATGCATTTACTACACCTAAGCTACCAGTCATCAGTGCTCAGTCTCATCTCCTTTAAATCAGTTCTCAGAATCCAATATCCCCTAAACGTGGGCAGCACAGTACACAGTACACTGCAGAGTGCCATCTGCTTACCCTCCTGGTCATGTGGCTACGGGAAGGTTCCACTCCCTGCTGATGCCCAGCATCGCAAGAACCATAGGGCCTATCAGCGGTCAGCATTCAAAACTCCAAGTACGGTTTCCACTGGGTGCACACAGGCCCAGCAAGTCCAGGACTGTCTGTGTTCATTTTGCTTGTGTTTGTATGTGCTCTGCCATCCTCTAAAGCACTTACACCTAAATGTTTTATCGTCCTTTCATATTGTAGCCTAATGTGGTGCTTCAACAGCATATATATGTGTTATATATATAATGGGGACTTCTCTACTAGCCTTCCGGTTTGAAATTATACATTCAGGTGGGGGTGGATCTCCACGGCTCACCTGGTGAACCTAGCGCCATGCACACTGTCCCAGTAACCCAAATCCCATTATTATTATGATTATTATGATTTTAATTCTCACTTGAGGATATGTTTTTATTGATTGTTAGAGGGAGGAAGGGAGAGGGAGGAAGAGAGCTAGTATGTGAACCCAAATTATCTTTAAACTTCAAACCTGAAATACATTTTAGATTCAGTAATTCAAATACTTTTTTCTTCTTCTTCTCCTCCTTCTCCTTCTCCTTCTCCTTCTCCTTCTCCTTCTCCTTCTCCTTCTCCTTCTCCTTCTCCTCCTTCTCCTTCTCCTCCTCCTCCTCCTCCTCCTCCTCCTTCTCCTCCTCCTCCTCCTTATCTATCTATCTATCTATCTATCTATCTATCTATCTATCTA
Organism: Murina feae; assembly: GCA_004026665.1. Lineage (NCBI taxonomy): Eukaryota > Metazoa > Chordata > Mammalia > Chiroptera > Vespertilionidae > Murina > Murina feae. The sequence continues at coordinate 23,160 of PVJC01022035.1, read as the reverse complement.
TCTATCTATCCATCCATCCATCTATCCATCCATCTCATCTCTCTCCCCCCAAAAGGGGTTTCTGACAGTTTTATTGCTATATTATTTTATTTACTCTCTTTCAATAGTTTTGGAAGGATAACTTAGTAGCTGTTTTTGTTAAACTTAGTGGAGGAATCAAACTGATTTTTATGTAGGAATTTGGGAAAATCATTGAACAAATTATAAGTGGTGTTGAGATGAGGCACAAGGTATTCTGGCTCCTAGTCTAGCCAGCTTTTCAGAGTAAAGATCACTTTCATAGTGTATTTCACAACCTGCGACATGTTAACAGAGAAAGTATTCGACGCTACAAAGGCACAGACACATAACCAGCACTTTGAATGAGGTATATTACATTTTATTGCAACCAATGGAGTCTAGAAACTCTAAAACAAAACATGAATTTTAATGCTATATGTGCCTGTGAAAGAATAATAAAGAACAATGCTGGTTCTTGTTTCACTGGGGTTAGAAAGGGGCCCCCTTTTGTCTCGTAATTTCCCTAATTAGTCTCCACTGTGTTCCCCTCAAAGTTAGCAGGCCAGGATGGTGTCTGCGTTATTGCCATGGGAGGCCAACTTGCTCTGACGGAGCTTTATTAGATACTCCGGCTCTCATTTAGAATCCTATTAAGTTTCCCCTTGGCATTTTCTAAATCAATTAGTTTTAGCCCTACCCTTCTTAATATGCTCCTTTTGGAGGCTCCTAATTTTAGTCCCTAACTCTGGTATTTGTAGTTGCCTTTCCCTTTTCTTTTGGGCAAAGATTTCAATCAATTTTCCCCGCAATACTGCTTCGCTAGCATCCCGCAGAGTCATATCTGTGACCTCACCATTATCACCGTCTGCTAAATATTCAGCCCATATGTCTTTGAGCTTTTCCCTAAACTATTGCCGCTGAAGGAAGTAATTATTACTTTACCATCTTAGCACTCCCCTGTTGCTTTTCAAGAGAAATAATTCCACACCCAAGCGAATCATTTCAGGGTCCAAAACTAAAATCTTGTCAATAGTACAGCAACTTTGCCCCCCGGTCTCCTGTGGGAATAGCAAAAATGGTCTGGAAAAGGCATGAGCTTATAGAATAAAATGTGAGTTGTGTGGTGTATTTGTTTAAAAATCAATAAAGATGGTTAGAAAATTGTATGATTGCAAAGAGCTAAAGGGTCATTAATTTCAGCACCATGAAGTGCAGGAGCATTCTCCATAACTATTAGGGACTTGTTTTGGTAATTTCTTTAGCTATTTACTTAGTTCATATATCTGTTTCTATAAGCACACATATAAATTAAAATCACAGCAAGCTTGCAATTCACTTAAAATAAATTTTAAAAAGACTAGAAGGGGATATAGAACATATTAGTTTTAATTTTTAAGTAAGTGTTAATAATTTGGGCAACTTTAATTTTCAAATTAATACTTTTTCATCAGCCATCATATGCTTATCATTAGAAGGAAAATTAAATAAAAATAATTCTTACATACTAGCCTTTTGTGGCAATCGATGTTTTGTGAGATTCAGAAACTGAAAATTTGTTTATCTTACAGAGTAAGAAAATTGAGTCCAATTCATTGCAATTATATCTCCTATGTTTCCAGTGAATACACTGTTTTGGAAATACATGTTTCTTTTTACTATTAAAATAATGCATTTTCCCAGATTAAGATATGATGCTGTCAGTTAACCTCACAGGATTGGAAAAATAATAAAGAAATGTTAGAAAAGACAGCATAAAGAAATGCATACAGACCCACATAATATCAGTGGGTCTATCTAGCTAAGTATGATATTAAATCTGTCTTATATTTCACTAGCAATTCCCCTGTATGTCTTTTCTAATAAATGACCTTTGTGCAGCGGATAAAATCCTGAATATTTCACCATAATTTCTTCATTTCTGTTTATTCTTGGACAGATAGCTGTGCCCAGTTTAGAGAATCAGGAACAAAGAATTATCAGCAAATGACATGAATATCCACCAGGACCCAAATGATTGGCAATATCATCATGAAGTCACCAAACTCAAAGTAAATAAGAACATTCAAATTTCAGATAACCCATATTTTGGTATGTCAACCTTTCAAACTTTAAATGGAGATATTTCTCCCAGATAATTCATTGAGCTGTACAAGAATATAGATATTCCAAGATGGGCATAGAAATGCTGCCAATATTGGAGAAGGTTCCTTCAATAAGTAAGGGTCACAGACTGGTTTCACATATATTTTGTGTTTTATATAACAATCAGATTTCCATTAAGAGGAATAATTAAATTTTAACATTATAATTTGTCACATATGCTTTCCCATTCTGTGCTTTCATGGATGATTTATCATCTATTTCAAAAGCTACCTCTGTCTCATATTATCTCTTCTATATATAGAAAAGCCTAATACACAAATTGTCCCTGTGGGAGTTAGACCTGGAGACAAGGAGCTCGATCGCTCACTATGACATGCGCTGACCACCAGGGGGTAGTGCAGAATGAAGGAAGCCCCTGGTAGGCAGCCAGAAGGCCCTGATTGGCCCTGATCACAGGCCAGGCCTAGGGACCCTACCCATGCATGAATTTCGTGCATGAGGTCTCTAGTAGCTACACAAGCAAGGAACTCTATGTTATCCACCATAAACTCATATGTTCTATCTGGTTATGTTATTACCACAAATTATTTGAAATGCAGTACTATACCTTCTGTTTTCCACAAAGACTGCAGGGTTTATAGCCACCCAAGTCTTATTCATTATAAATTCATAATGAAAAAAATATTGAAGAAACAAAGAAATATTTTAAAATGGGAGGAAACATAATCCATCCTACTGGATCTAACAATTCAAAAGTAATGAACTTGTTGCCCTGACCGGTTTGGCTCAGTGGATAGAGTGTTGGCCTGCAGACTAAAAGGTCCCAGGTTCAATTCTGGTCAAGGGCATGTACCTTGGTTGCAGGCACATCCTCAGTAGGAGGCATGCAGGAGGCAGCTGATTGATGTTTCTCTCACATCGATGTTTCTATCTCTCTATCTCTCTCCCTTCTTCTCTGTAAAAAATCAATAAAAATATTTTTAAAATATTTCTAAAAAAGTAATGAACTTGTCTGTCATTTTATTTTGATTCCTTGCTTTCCATGTTAGAGAGGTAGGTGGGATGTTTAGGCAAGAATACTTCTTACCTACATCTTTATATTCCCCTTTCTTTGTTCTACCAAGCAATAGATACAGAAAATGAGTAAAATGACAGAAAATTTATTGTTATACAGAAACTAATGTCAGATAAGCACTGCTCTTCCCTTTCCATTTTTAACACATTAACCATAACTGAACTATAAAGCAAATCTAGGGGTGCCCCCTAGATCTCTCCCTTTATCCTGCCCCAGGAGAATTATTCAACTTGCAAGTGTTTCTACAGCTATGACACATAGTCCTTAGAAAAGAGCCCATGTAAATATCTTTATTATCATGCTAAATGTAAGCAGATCCCAACCACTATGCTGTCTTTTAGACCTCTATTTAAAAAATTCCAAAGCATGAGAAATAAATGCTCTGGAGAAAGGGAGAAGAAAGAACCTCAGCTTTTAAAATATTTATCAGTATATAAAACATTAAAAATCAGTGCTATTTGAACAAGGATGCTTGGCATGCTGTATTATGTACTTCTAATGCAGTGTCTGAAAAGGGTTAAAGAACCAACCGCAGGGGTCACCATTGAGATGGGCTCCAGAACACATTGATAGACAGCATCTCTCTCTAGAGCATTAGATACAGAGGTACAATCACTGAAGCAAAGTTTATCATGGTCATCTATCAGCTGTTCAAACAACCAGGCCTCTTACAATCCTGCCTCGTCCTGATGGACTTGGCTAGTTAAACATCACATCATTCCAGTGCATTAAAAAATGTCAGCCTCCTATCTGGTTAGCTGAGCAAGAGAATGAGGTTTTGAGGCAGCGCATGCGACTGAGAATAACAAAATATTTATCTACATTCTTCTTACTGAGGAAATACGGCAAGTTCATGAAGTAAGGATGGTCAGATTTCCTATGATTAACTAAAACAGAGTGGAACAATGCTGAAGATAAACTTAAGACTAAAAACATGATTAAGTCAAACAGCAAAACTCCAACAAGCTAAGACACTCAGTTAGACAGTAAGTGAAGAATGAAAAAGAATTCACGTTGACTGACACGCTGTTGAAAAATCAAGGTAAGATTTTATTGATGGCGTAGTTCATTAGTTGTGAGATACAGATAATTTCCAGCTAGAACATGTAAAAGTTTACCTCCTTTGATGATTCAGTCCAAAGAGTTGGGCAATTATTTCTTGTGGAATTTATCCATTTCCATCCCAACAATTCAGTTAATATTTATTAGGCCTCTCACGCAGGGCTAATCATCAGATTCAAATCTATTAGCCCTAAAAAAAATCCCTCTCAAGAAGGCATTTTATTATTCCTATTTCACTGATGAGGAAATTGAGATGTATCGAAGTAATTTGCTTGAGGTTAAACAACTAGAAAATATCAGAGCTAGGATTTAAACCTAGATACTCTGACACCAAAATTACCTTTTGTGAAAAGTATTTAAAGTTCTTATCGAATGCTAGTTCATATTGGCCATCAATTTTTATCTTTTACTTAATAAAGAACTAAATTCTTTGTTTCTTATATTCTCTGAGACTCCTCAAGGTATATTTCTCCCACATGTAACCAATGAATTTTTTTAGAATATCCTAAGAATTGACATATGATGAGAATACAACATCATGGCATGTGCATTTTTTAACACCCTACTGAAAAATGGAAGCATTTTAGTACAAGGATTCCTGCTTCCCTGCTCTTTTTCTCTTTAAGAATAACTTATCCCTGAAGTCATGATCTGAATCTGAGAATGAAGACTGAAGGCTATGATTTGTAGGCCTGGTCCCTTTCTTGTTTTTCTCATAATTATGATGTAGTTCAACTTCAATTAATATTTAGTAAGGCGCTTTATGCACAGATGTTCTGCTGGATTGTATAGATTCAATAACTCACATTTAAAACCTAGGACAGGTCAACAGAACTGCAGTTGAAGTAAACCAGCATGTAAAGCTCTGAATTCTCATCACACCTGTATGGGCCAAAACCAAATACAGGATGGGCACAAGTAGGTTTACAGTTGTTTGTATGGAATATAATACAATAATGGATAAATAATAATACAAGAATAAACTCTGTGTTTCATGTACTCACAACTGTAAACTTACTTTGGCCTCAACTTGTAATTTCTCCCTTACCTGAACCCCTTTTATTCATGATGGACAGAAAAAGAGATAACTTCATTTCTTGGTACATGCCTACATATAAAGATTACACAAGTAATACTGCAGAAATCAAATAACTCCAAACGCTCAGTTGCCATAGAGCTATGGAATGGAATTGACCTATATCTGAAGGGAAATTAAGAAGAGTACTTAGCATGTATGACTATTAAATGGCCTCAGATATCAGTGGGAGCTCTGTGGGGTATAGAGCAAGATCGGAATTCATTGCGACTGTATCAATTATGTGTAATCTTTCATTACACGCTAAGGAATGTCTTGTAAATACTACTGTATCCTAGTTATGGTGTTTTTCACAATATTTTGAAAGTGTATGTATCAAAAAGTGCTGATTTTGTAAGATGTGTGAAGAAGGAAAAATAAGAGAATAGTGATAAAAGATAAGAGAATAGTGAACACTGTTTTTTTAATATGAACATAGAATATGAAAGTATGAGTGAAGATATTATCATAATGAATTTGCCTATCCATAGTCAATAAAAAACACACAAAAATATATAAATATTGAGCATTTATGTATTAAATGCTAAATTACATGGGGTCTTCCAATAAAAGATTTTCAAAGTGAATAAATTCTACCTCTTATGATAAACAGAAGATGTAACATTAAGAATTATAAATCTATATTCAAATATAGTCTCTTGACATAAATCCCAAAACTTAATTGCTATATCAGTGAATTATTAGGTAAGTATTGGTGAACATTTTTATTATAATTTAAATCTTATAGATAATAAAGAAGGGGAATTTCCAAAGACAAGATTTTGAGTACACATAGTACCAGAAACTTGATATATTTATTTTCTTGTAAAACAAATATTAAATATCACCTGGAAATATGGCCAGAATCAGAGTAAAGAAAGTCAGTATCTTTCAGAATAGAAATTAGTGCATGAGTACTGTGACACTCATATTTCCTGTTTCACCTGAAAATTCTGAGGACTATTTTAAAATATGAATTAGATTCTTTTTATTCAGGAATTTATAAACTGGAATGAGTTGGCTATATTGTATTTCTTATTTCTTTAATAAATACTTTATTCTCTATTAATTAGTTAGCCTCAATAAACATTAATAAAAGCATATTTATAAATTCAACAACATGGACTTTACCTCTATTTTAAGTTACCTAAAAACAAAATCTATGAATCAAGATCTAGAGATTTGTCACAAGATTTGTCATCTCAAGTAAAAGAAGGAAATGGAAAGTACATATAGTTTTAATTTCTTACCTAATGATAATTACATTAATATTATTATTTGCAGCATTTATTATATCTTACCACACACCAAATACTGTGGTAATTTCATTTAGTTTCTGCAGCATGAGTCAGCTCTCTTGTATCAAGGAAGAATTTTAGCTAGGACTAGCAGAGATCCTACCTCAAACTATTTTTCAATAAGAAAAAAATGATAGTTTTACAAGAAATTTGGAGGTGGATGGTTTTAGAGTTGCCTCAATAATGTAACCAAGGACTCAGTTCTTTCCTTCTCTCTACCCACCATCCTAGGCAGGAGTTGGGTTGGAAGGAGGCCTCAGATGAAACTATCCTCAAGTTGGCTCCTGTTGTAGTTGAATTATGTTCTTCAAAAAGATATGCTGCCCTGACCAATATGTTCAATGGTTACAGCATCAGCCTCTCCAGGTTCATTCCAGGTCAAGGGCTCACACACAGGTTGCAGGTTAAATCCCTGGTCCCAGTTGTGGCACTTGTGGGAAGCAATAGATGTATCTTTCTGATAATAGATATTTTTCTCCTTCTGTTTCCTCTACTCCTTCCTCCCTTATACTCTGTTTGAAAATCAAAGGAAAAGTATGCTTGGGAGAGGATTAATAAAAAGAAGAGGAAAAAAAAAGAAAATAGAAGAAAAGAAGATGTGTTGAAGTCCTAATCTGCCAAACTAATGAATGTGAGCTTATTTGGAAATAGGGTCTTTGGTGTTGAAGGCCTGGCACGGGGGGCAGGAGCAAGCTAGACGAGGTCAATGGGGGGAAAGAGGACATATCTAATACTTTCAACAATAAAGATTAAAAAAAAAAGAAAGGAAGAAATAAGGTCTCTGAGATCATTAGGTGTGCCCTGGTGAAACTTGACTGGTGTCCTCATAAAAAGAGAGGAGACACATAAGAGGAAAATGCCATGTGCAGACAGACACATGGGGAGAAGGCAAACATGTGAAGACAGAGGCAGAGACTGGAATCATTCTGCCACAAACCAAGAGAGGATTGAGCTACCAGAAGCTAGAAGAACCAAGGAGGACTCACCCCCTGGAAGACTGAAATGGGCACGGCCCTGCTAACACTTGGTTTTGGATTTTCAGACTTCAGTCCTGTGATAGAATACATTGTTTTTGTTTCAGCCACTCAATTTGTGGTACTTTGCTGGCAATCCCAGGAAAGGAATGCAGCTCCTACCCTGATGGCAGACAGCTGAAGCAGGACCCGCCAATCCTAGGTGGAGCAGGGAGCAGGAGAAGGGAGAAAGTAATTTCTCCTTGGAGTCTCTCAGGAGGGAAGAAATCATTGTCAACTTTTATGTAGAATTCTATTGTAAACCCAATTACAAGCCAACACCTAGTAACAGGAATGACATTGCCATGGTTTGCTAAGGCTAATTGTTTTAGGTAGAGTGGTTATTAAATTATCAACCTCCATAAATATGACTGCTTTCGTTATGCTCATAATATGGATGAGGGAACTTCTGCCTTGCAAACGAGGTCATCAGCAATACAGTTGTGAAGCCTGGGTTTGAGGCCAGGATAATTCCCCACATCACAGAGCAGGTTAACATACAAATTAGTGCTTGGTTTATACAGTTACGGCAGGTAGCCCTGTTTTTCCTAAGTTATCACAGTGACCTGTACTTTCTTTCACTTTGTTCATCTTAAAGGGATTGAACATGAACAGTTATTATTTTGTATGAAACTCACTGAATTTCCTACATTAAATTCAATTCTGCCCTATGCTTCTGGGAGTGATTAGCTGTTTCTGTAGCCAAGTACCACAGCCTTAATTTACAGGAACAGTGGCCTAGTTGAGGAAAATGAATGGCAGGAGCAAAATAAAAAGTAGATGGTGAATTAGAAGTGAAGTGAGAGAGAATTAGAGACAATCTACCCTAGAAAACTGAAGGAAAATAGTGGGGGAGTGAATAGAGCCTCAACGCTGAAAAGAAGAAAGAGACAGAGGGAGATAAGAGAAAGAACAGAAAGACAGAGAGAAGTAGGAATCAATTAAAATTATTATTAAGCTAATGACTTTTTTAAAAAGCCACTATATTATAAAATACATATTTTTCAGTCATAAATTAAATGATGAATTAGTTTTGGAAAATAGCTGCAGTGCTTCTATGAAGGATATATTTAAATTTTTATTTGAATACTAGAAATTTGTGCAATCATGGGGGGTCCCTCAGCCTGGCCTGCGCCCTCGCACAATCTGGGAGCCCTCGGGATATGTCTGACTGATGGGGAGTGGGCCTAAGTTGTCATTCAGACATCCTTAGTGCTGCCTCAGAGGCTGTAGAGGCTCCCGCCACTGCCTCTGCGTTTACCATCCGTGAGTCCAGCTTCTGAGTGAGTGGCGCTCCCTGTGAGGGAGTGAAGTGAGCACCAGCAGGCAGCTCCTGCATTGAGCATTTGCCCCCTGGTAGTCAATGTGTGTCATAGTGACCAGTCATTCTGCCATTTGGTCGATTTGCATATTAGCCTTTTATTATATAGGATATATCAAGAGAAACCTGGAAATATGACATAAACACTTTCATTGTCCATGATATGCACTTTCCTTTCTAGCCTGAAAAAAACAGTTGTTGACAGTTATATCTTCAGGAATGCACATGTATTTGTGTGTATGTGTGTTTGTGTGTGTATTTCAGCAATGACTAGAGGTCCATAATAGGAAATTTAAATACTGTAAAGTGACCACAGCAGTCTTACAGTAGTCCAGTAATACTCTCTGCCTACTGAGAACCCATCACACAGATTGCCCTATCTTGGTTTTTATTTAATTACTAGGGAATCCCTCAGCCTGGCCTGCCCCCTCTCATCACAGTCCAGGAGCCCTCAGGGTCAGGACCTGGCAATCAGGGGAAGGTGATGCTCCATCACACCTCTGCTGCTGCCACTTCCGGCAGTGCGAGCCTCAGCTGGTCCTGGTTATCTGAGCCTCGGGTGGTCCTGGGTGGCTGGGCAGCCGCCATCTGAGGCATGCCTGTGCCTTGGGCTGGCTCTGGGTGGCTGGGGGGATGAGGGGACTGGGGAACTCTGGAAACAGGTGGGCCGGCCTTGCTGCAAGCCTGCCACCCCAGTGGGGCTGAGGGGACTGGGCACCACCATTTTGTGGCTGTGGGCACTGCCATCTTTGAGGGCATGGCAGTCAATTAGCATATTCCCTCTTTATTGGCTGTGGGTGCCACTATCTTTGAGGGTGTGGCAGTCAATTAGCATCTTCCCTTCCTTATTGGCTGTGAGAGCTGCCATCTTTGAGGGTGAGGTAGTCAATGAGCATATTCCCTCCTTATCGGCTGTGGGCACCACCATCTTTGTGATGGCATGAGGGTCAAATAGTATATTCCTTCTTTATTAGATAGGATGTTTACCCTACTTCCCTAATTTAATCAAAACCTCACTTCCTGTATCTCCACCCATCACTTAGAAAAAATCTGATAAATTTAACTACCAAAGGGCTTATGGAACTGCAGATGTCTTCATATCATAGTGAGGAAGACCAGTCTATTCTGAGGGGAGAATATGTGTAAGGTAATTATTCTCTAATAGAGGAATGTGTATATTAGATAAATGCTGAAGCCACACAAAACCATGAAATATTGACTGACTCCCATCTGGGGCAAGTCCAACTCAGCTGATACATTTTCAAGCTATTTTATCATGTTGCAAAATTTTTAGAACCAATAATATCTTGGCAGCTACATGTTCTATATGCGTATTAATCTGATGCTATTTCAAACTGCATCAATAAAAAAAATGAAATAAAAATGAAAAGAATGGCCAAATTGACTTTAAACAATTTGTCCTAAGACTGGCCATATTGCCAATGGCAATCATTCCTCTCAAAATGAAACCGAGAGTCAATATTTACATGTCATTCCGTATTCATGCCCCATATTGTAAACATGACTTGGACAATCTCATTCTCATTTCAAAAATGAAGAGAAGCTCACGATTTGTCTGAAGCAAATAAATTTGCTAAAATGAATATTTTAGAATCCAGAATTTGGTGCTTTGCTTAGTGGTCCATGAAATACAAAATAATTAATTTAGAGATTATGCATGTCCGTGGAGCTGAATTCAGAATGATCGTATTTCAAAACTGAATGTCTGAATCAGGCAGTGTTATCTCTAACACAGTGTCTAGTTAGTATTCTGCTGTGGACATCACATTATAGAGATCAATGCAGTCATATGATTCCTGTCATCAACAAGTTCATAATTCCATCTTTATATCCCTATATAGAGATATAGGGAATCCCTATATAGGGATATAAAGATGTGCTTATATAAAACCTTTCCATTTTCCTCTACATAAAGTAAATTTCTTACATCATTTATAAAATATCAATTTTTGTATGTATCAAGTGTAATTTGTGATATTTATATTTTACATTTAGAGAAAACTGGCTATATTTAATTGACAAATTTAAGTGATAGAACATCCTGATTTTAATCATCTTTTTAAAAAAAAATACTCTTGAGTACATTGAGATTTTCCTTTTGGCTTATGTCATCAGTTTGACTCAAATAAACTGTTAGAAAAATTCTCACAAAAACATGTTATTAATGTCCAAACTGATGGTCTTGTTTTCTTAAGCAGAGTTTATCAATAGTAATCATTTCTTTTGCAACCTTAGAATTTTCATTATTGATGAGCAAACTCCCGACCTTAATGAAGTATAAGGACACATTCAGAATCTAGGGGGCCATACGAGTGGAGCTGCCGGCCACCTTCCCCTCCAGAGTGTCTGAGTGTGCCTGGCTCTATTGCAGCCATGTGCCTGAATTTTTCCTTCTGTTTTTTCACTCTCCTATTTGCTATTGGGCTGTAAATTGTACTTCATTCTTTCTTGTATCCATTAATGTGATTTGTTTTTCCATGCTCAAACACAGCCACCCTCTATAACAAGCTCAACTTGGGTAAGCCAGTTTCCCTTGCAATTTGGACAAAGGAGGCAGAGTGGGTGAGAGGAATGAATGGCATCTGAGACATGAAAATCACCTGCCTACAGTGTCAACTGCATTTGTATTGACTGTCCAAAGGCTTTCCTTGCTAGTCACATCTACCCTCCCAGGTCAATGAAATTGCCAATGGTTTCAAAATATTACTGTATTTTGACTGTATATAACCACTATTATATCCGAGGATTCTCACCACCCCTCACTCAAGGCAAGGAATAAATCCTGGTGTGTAGGTTCATTTCCTTCATGAGAACATGAGTGGAAAGATGACTTTCCCAGTTATTAAATAGCACAATCACACAGAGTTCAAGACCTGAGACCATGTTACTAAATCAAGCATTAGACATTTGATATCCCCTGATAGTTCCCAAACCTGTGATGAAGAAAACTTTCAAAGATAGTTTATGCAAAAAATTATTGGACACTTGAACAGACAATGAAATCCACTCCAGGTGAAAAAAATGTTTTAAAAAATAAACCAGTTTCCAGCCCTGAACCCCACGAGTATTCACTTATCCAATACACATATGTGCTTATGTGTCTAGAGGAAATAGGGGACAAAGGAAATTTACTATCCTGCTCTTTTTCTGATGATGAGTCTTCTTAACTGTTCTGACAATGCATCTACTGGTAAGTGTCTTTTATGTAGCTGCATGAAAAATCAATTCTCTTCCCTGAAAACTCCTTTGTACATGTAGATTCCTGGGCTTTAACTCAGAACTACTAGATCAATCTTTGGAGAATTCTGCATTTTTAAACTAGTTTTCCCTGTGACTCTCATGGATATAAAATTTGAGAACTACAACTTTATGACTGGCTTATTGGTTTTGGATTCTATGTGTGTCAAATCCTTAGAGCATGAAGAAATGCATCCATTCAGGGTGCCCGACACCCTACATAAGCTCTTCAATGCAACCCATGCTAAAAAGGCAAGGCTGCCTCCTAACTATTCATCACAGTAGAGAACAGGGCATGTCTCTCTGTATGACAAACTCATCTGATCCATATTTATTGACCATCTGCTCTGAGTTCGGGAATAACAGAGTATGCTACTGAGTGCTGGGAATAGAACAGTGAGCAGAGCAGACCCTGTTTGGCTCTAACAGGACTATTATTTCTGTGAGGCTGAAAAAAATTACATTTACACACACACAGGTTTTCATTCAGAGAATTACATTTTACCCGCTTAAATGATATGACAGTTGAAAGACCTCGAAATCAACGAGGATGAGTTTACTCAGAATATGTATGAAGTTCTATGGAACCAAGCCTGTGAGTGGAATGTTGGCCTCATGAATGGAAAGACTACTATGTAACTATGGAAGTTGAGGTTTGATATTTCTATCTGACAAATATATATATATTCCCCAGAAAAGCATTCAGTCCCCATTTGAATCCTTTCTGGCATTGAATTAGCAACTTTGGAAAATTATAGTAATTCAATTACCAGAGATAATAACAGCATTTCAAACTTTTAATCCTAATACAGAGGTAGGCAGAAGTAGATTTCCAGTTGCAAGCACATGAAACACCGAGTTCATTCCTGTATTATTATTTATTAACCAGTGTATTATTTTCCATAAAAACAATGTAAACCTACTTTTGGATTTTCCAAAGAAAATAACAAGAAGGTTCCAATGGGGTTTCCAATTTCAGTTTCATAATGATTATAATTACTTGTTCAAGTTTGTAAACCCCTCCTCCCATTAACCCTCTGTCCTCTTGTTCAACACACACACAGTAGAGGCCTGGGACATGGTAGCATGCAATATACCTTTGAAGGTACCTAGCACAACTATATATTTTGCACAACGTGTAATATGAATAGAAAGTTACTTGTGTGCTAGAATATTGATACTGTCTATCTATTTTGTAAATCTTCACGAAAAGCTGTCAATGATAGGTGTTTTCATGCTCACTTTACAGATTAAGAAACTCAAAGGGATTGAATAGCTTGTGAAAGGTCAGACATCCGGGCAGTTACACATTCTAGGCTCTGTCTTGTCAAAAGCCTAAGCACTTTCACTGACAGCCATAGGAAGGAGACTACCCTGAACAAGGACCAATAATGGATTTGTACCTTCATGGTTCAGGCTACTCTTTCCCACTCTGATTCTCACATGTTTTACTGTGAAGACAAAAATCGAGGGGTCTAAAACAAAATATATGAAGCAACATACACATCATCTTTAACACTACATCTCATATGCTTATTGAATCAGGGAAATGAATAATGGCTCCCAGATTTCTGATCTGACACATTGCTTTTCTGCCTCATCCTCAAGCAATTCTTGTTCCACCTGTGAAGTCCATTCTTGCCAGCTCCCTTCTGCTGCAAGTTCTGTGATTTCTCTTGGGTCCAAGACAGTCAGGGATATCTGTTTTCATGGTACCCTGGCAGCCTCAGACAGAAAAGTCCTGAACCAAAGTCTTATAATCTGCGTCCAGTATTGAGTACCCTTTCCTTCTTTACAATATCACTAGGGGCCCGGTGAACAGAAATTTGGGGCGGTGTGTGGGGGGGTGTTTCCTCAGCCCGGCCTGTGCCCTCTCACAGTTTAGGACCCCTCTGGGGATGTCCACCTGCTGGTGAGCCTGGCCAGTCTAGGTGAGGGGCCAATGTCTGTTTGCAGGCTGGTCAAGCTCCCCAGTGGAGACCCTCACCCCAGGGGGTGTGACAAGCTTGGGTGAGGGACTAAGGGCAGTTTTCAGCCTGGCCATAGCTCCCACTGACCCTCCGGGCCATCCGCCTGGGAAGCAATGGGGTAGCGCTGGCCACCCCATCGGCCTCCCAGGAGGGGGCCGCGGGCCCGGCCAGCTGGTCCCATGCCCTGGAGGCTTCCGCCTGGCAAGGCATCGGCCAGCCCAGGGCCCAGATGCCTTCCCAGGACAATGGCTCCCAAGATGGCGGAGGCAGCAGCTCCAGAGAAGCTGCACACCGGGGTTGCGGCCTCCGCCATCTTGGCTAGGCTAATTCGCATACAGTCACTCTGATTGTATGGTGGGCGTGGCTTAGACCATCCCGAAGAAACGGTTAATTTTAATATTATGCTTTTATTAATTAAGACTAGAGGCCCAGTGCACGAATTTGTGCACCAGTGGGGTCCCTCAGCCTGGCCTGCAGAATTGGGCTGAAACCTGCTCTCTGACAACCCTCAAGGGGTTCTGGATTGTGAGAGGGCCCAGGCCAGGCTGAGGGGCTCCACTGGTGCACAGTTGGGGCTGGGGAAGGACACAGGAGGTTGGCCAGCAGAGAAGGGACCACAGAAGGGTTCCAGAGCATATCCAGCCCATCTTGCTCAGTCCTTATCAGCCAGACCCCAGCAACAAGCTAACCTACCAGACGGAGCATCTGCCCCCTGGTGGTCAGTGCATGTCATAGTGAGCCGTTGAGTGGCCTTAGCATATCATTAGCATATTACAATTTGATTGGTTGAATGGACGACCAGATACTTAGCAAATTAGTTTTTTATTACATAAGATTGTCAAAGTGTCTTTTTTGCACTGTGCTTATATAACAACATTCATCTCCACATACTCCTTTTAAACAACAATCTTCAGTCAAATCTCAAAAGACTTTTTAGCTATCAACAGATTTTCTTTTTCTTAAAAAAAATAACATATATTTACATGGGTTTTTTTAGAGGCTGTTTTGACTGTTTAATTATTGGCTTCTTCACCCTTTATTGGAGTCCTTGCTGTAGCCATCCATCCTCCTCTCATGCCACTGGCAATGCCTTGCTACCTTAAGTTTTGTTCTTCATATTCACTTTTCCTTCCAAGGATTTTTCAAATTCCTCATCTTTCCACCCTCTAGGAGCTTGTGTTATACTTCCTCCCTAGTCTGTGTAACTTCCTTTTTTTCTGTATTCATTTTTTTTCAGACTTTGATTCTAGCCACACTGGAACAGTTACTTTATTACCTTTAATATCTCTGTTAATTTCTTGACATTCTCTCTTCTACCTTCTATGGATTTCACACAGAATTACTCCTTCTGAAGTGTTTTCTGATTCCTTTTGTTTTTAATCTTTCAAGCGTCTATAAAAAATTTCCCTGCTGTTTTCTTACTGAAACCCCTCTCATCCCAAGCTTCAGGATGGTTGCCTTCTCCATTGGTCCAATGCCATCACTTGACATCCACCACCCTTATCCCTCTCTCTCTCTGAAGCTCCCTGTCATGTCTCCCCTCCTCTGCATCCCCAGAGGACCTCCCCCCCCACACACACACACGCTGGCCTTCATGTGGCAGATGGTACCACTTTCTTATTTATCTCCCCCTTTTATTTGGAACCCTTGAATGAGCCCAGCTGTGCCTTCCTCACTTCTGTTAGGATATATGCTTAAGCTGTTAGGACAGGGAAGGCCCTTTTATGTGTGATTCCCTTTCTTCGGGAAGCACTGCTATGCCCTTGTTCTCCTCAACTAAAGTAATGTTTCCTGCCATGTGTTCATTTCATTTAAATGGTCTGTAGAATCACAGGCATAGCATGGAGGATTCCTATACCAGTCAAGTTCCTTCTTTGAGTCTAACTCGCTAACCTCATTCTAACTTTGTCAGTTTTATTTTAGCTTTAATGTTATTTTATTTAAGATCCTAAATTCAATTATTGATTTAACTACAAATATCAACATTGGAAAAACATTACAGATGAGACTGCTCAATGTTCCACATTTACTGCTCTGCTGCAGAAAATAAATGCATATCTTCCTCCTTGACTTGCTAAATAGAATGGCACAATTTCCCCTGTACTTCTCATTCCTTTCCTCTTGGTGTTGCCTCTCAAGTCAATTCCATCTTTCTGCTGCTTTGAAGCTACACAACAACTCTACAACTCTATGCTTCTATTGACTGGTTTAATGGGATCTGAATTAAAGATAATACACCCTTGTAGGTCATTGTAACTGAATTAATGATCAGGGTTTTTCCATACACTACCTTGTCGCAAAGCTATGCTCATCCTTTCTGAAGGAGAAACATACATATTATTTCTCTCTCTCTCTAAGTTTAAATATATTGATACAGTCTTAAAGTAATAGCATATTAAAGCAGTATGCTTATCTAAAGATTACAAAGTTGAATTTTCTCCTTCTTCCATGCAGTTCGTGCATGAAGATTTTTCTTTCAAAATAAATTTAGACCTCCCTCCTGAGTTTTTGAAATCATAAAGAGAAACCAAATAAACAAACTTTGTTTTCTATTTCTTCTTTCTTTCTCATTGTAATATTTTGAATTTTTTTTCATTTTATTTTAAATAAATCCCTCATTTTGATGAGGCTATAGAAAGAAAAATATATTGGTTCTGTTCTGTACAAATTCTGCATCTCTATTTCTGTTGTTTATCTGACAGTTCCTCCACCCTTCACATCATCCTACATTATACAACACAACTCTTGTTCCACTGATTTGACTGGCTGCACTATCTCCTTTCCCAGGTAACATCTCAGCCATAGATTCTACACTGTATTGTTCTCACCAAATTCAGGATATTCTCTTTTAAACATATATATTTTTGATTGATTTCAGAGAGGAAAGGAGAGAGAAATTGATAGATAGAAACATCAAAACATCAATGATGAGAGACACTGGGGGTTGAGCCAGCAGCTCTGGCATGTGCCCTGGCGGGGATCTGAACCATGACCTTCTGGCTCACTAGAAAATCAGTGAAAATGCATTGGTAGATCCGAGTACTTCATATAACTCCAGAATTTTAGATCCTTGATGCCACTGAAGATTCTCACAATATTACTCTCTACCCTGCACAATGAATATAAATTACGAAGCTGTACATACAGTTCTGTGTATGTGTTCCGAAAAATGAGTGGAAAGAATGGTATAGTGAACCTACATGATTTTATTGACATTCTGGCAAATTACCAAGGAGTTGATTCAAAATTCTATTTCAAAATAATAAATAACTCCAGCTACATAGTTTTTCTTATATGTACAAGCGTTAAAATACATATTTTATTTTGTTTTGTTTTTTAAGTACCAGGAACCAGTATTTTTAATTTGTAGTTTGGGGAACTATTTGAACTATTTCCCATTAAATGCATATTAAAAGTCAAAAATATAATAACTCAATTCCATGTAATTCAATAAGTGAAGCATAACTCATATCAATATGTGAAGTATAACTCATATCAATTAAATGCCAACTTCAGGCCTGGCGACATGTTGAACATTTGATTTGTCCCACTTTATTGAACCCATACAATGGCTCCACGCTGTAGGTTCTTTGATTGTCTCCATGTAACAAATGAAGACAATTAGAATAAAAATAGTACCAACTTGACTAACTATATACAGTAAATCATGGTAGAGCTAGAATCCACATCCAGGGAATCTCATGACTCTTAATCACCAAAGAGCTATATCGCATTGCGGATTTTCCTATACCGCCACCCGTACGGAAAGTGTGCTATTGCAAAGTTTCCTTTGATATCAGAAATGTTTTCTAGCATAAGGCTCAAAGGTGTTTTTGTTTGTTTTCTTGCTTATTAATTTGTTGTGTATGTGTTTTGGTGTTTTTGTTCTTATTCATTATTGCATTTTTAAGAAGATTCATGGATTTTCAAAAGTGTGGCTCTGCCTGATGGGCAGGTCTTATGCAAAAATTAAGCTCTTAAAGGACAGCAATTAGAGTTAGAATTTCAGCTTCTAAAATTAACATGACAATCATTTGTTGGTTTGAATCAGTGTGTATTGTTTGTGCAACTACAATCTGTATCAGATGTAATCAAGACACAGAAACATAATAGGGCAATAGCTTACAAGAACATCAGACAATACCTTGTTCTGATGCCTGAAGGAACTACCATCTGTTCACTATTTTTAAATGGTGGAAACCTGTAAGTGTTTGCTATAGAACAAAGGCACGCAGAGAAGTAAGATAGAAAAACAAAGGAGGCATACACAGAGATTGGAACATATTTGAAAGAATTATGTTTGAAAGGAACAGAAAACTAGATTTAAGTAAGATAAGAATTAATTACAAGATAAGACTTTCTTAAGAAATCATAACATGAAAAATTTCAAATGTCTTATTTTGGACTCCATATTGAAAAAATAAATTTAACAAGTATTCTGGAATATGTTAGTAGAGAGTAATAAAATCTTTAATTTGGGGGTTTGTTTCTAGTATCTGAGTAATAACTAGCATAATGTATTCAACAATCAAAGCTATTACACATTTATTTAAAAGTGCACTGAGCATCTATATTGTGTGGAGCAACATACAGAATACACCACACTATTACTATCTAAAAACTCCTACAGATTTTGGTACAACTCTTGAAATTACAGAGAAAAATAAAAAGAAGATAGAATTTTATGCACAAATCCTTACAAATACCATTAACAATCTCTACTCTGATAAAAACCTTGCGTTATTCCAGTTGAGTGCCCTAGTGCTATTTATCGTAGCAATTAATGTAATCCTGTACGCTTGTTGGGAACCGATAATGCTGGGCTCTCCTTCCTTGAAAGTACTAATGAACAATAAAATGACTCATTTGATTGAATTTGTCCTACCATACGTAACAAGTATCAGGAACAGACCTCAAGTCTTGGTTATATAAAAGGGCATCTGCAAAAAATGATGGGTGTTTCAACACTGCTATTACCATCAAACCAGGATTTCATTTTAAGATCAGTCTTTCAGAAAACACTTCTAGATGTAACATCATTTGAAAAGCCACAGCTATTCTGATAGTATGGTGAGGCTACTGCTGGTCTAATCCTCAGTGAGCAATTAACCCTCGCTGTCTGCAATGGAACTAAACCATATATGGCTGAATGAAGTCAAATACCTTTATCCTAAATTACTTTTTTTTTTTTTTTTACAAAATAGGAGCATACTGGGCCTTTTGTGGAAGACTGTGGCCTACTTCTATGGTCATGGTCATCCTTTAATATCCAGACAAATGCTGGTGATCCCTGAGCTACTTGAAAACTTTGCCAACAGTGGAAGGTAGATCATGACTTCTTAAAGAGGCAGCACTCTTCCCAGGACATGAACTACTGCATGCATGAAGGTGAAACTCTAGCAGTGGTTCTCCACCTCCTGGCCCTTTAAATACAGCTCCTCATGTTGTGACCCAACCATAAAATTATTTTCGTTGCTACTTCATAACTGTAATGTTGCTACTGTTAAGAATCGTAGTGTAAATATCTGATATACAGGATGGTCTTAGGCGACCCCTGTGAAAGAGTCGTTCGACTGCCAAAGGGGTCATGACCCACAGGTTGAGAACTGCTGCTCTAGAGCCTAGATTAGTAGACAGACTGTCAGGCTATCATCACTTGTCCAGCCTTCAGGTTTTAGGAAAAAGACCATCATATGCTTTTAGTAGAACTTTACATACTCGGTGCAAACTCCCCAGGGGCATGTTAGTTTTGCACAGTAGTGACCTGAGAGAATTACACAGAAAAATGTTAGGTGGATTTTATGCTAAAGTAGAATACAATTAAGATCATAGAGATTTCCAAATAAGACCACCTTTTGTAGAGAAAATCAGTTCAAGTGAGGAATTCTGAAGAAACTTCCATCAACCTCAGTAGTTTTTAATGTTTGGAGCTATAAATCACTGTGGGCTTTTGTGTTTCCTTTCCCGCAGGGTTGAAACTAACTGCTGTCCTTAGTCTGGACAGTTACATGTACCTTGGAGCAAATCCAGGAGCACGAGATAAGCCTTTCACGAACTGAGGTAATTATGCTTATTTCTTTTGGAATGAACTTCGTTCCCACTTTCATTACATGTTTATTGAAATCAAGTATAATTACTTAAGGTTTCTTTTCCTTGCCAACCAGCAATTTCTTGGTGGTGTTTAGCACTGGCCTTTGCATCTGCATGATGATTTCAAGAGTCGAGTACTAACTGTTATCATATGATTAAATACCTGGTTTCCATATACTTTAATATACTGAAAATAATATACTAAAAATAACTGCCAGAATGGTTACACTTAATTTTTTGTTACCACATCCTAAATTATCTAAAGACAGGAAAAAAAAAAAACAGTGTTCAATAATGTTGAATATATTCTCTTCTGACTATATTTGATGGTATCTCTGCTTAAAATAACAACCCTCAAGCCGTGCAGATTTGTTAAACAATGATAAAAGGGCAATCTGTGTTCTCAGTTTGTAGAGAATTCAAATTACAAACCTGATCATCAGTTCATGGAAGGACAGGATACATGATTTAAACATTTGCACTTATAGAAGGTTGTCTTTCAATGAGAATATAACTTTTATAAATAAATGAGTTGTGCTATTTTGAATGCCTTCAGAGCAGGAATATGAAGATAATGTTGATTGTTGGGCTTTTCCTTGCACAATTGCTTCCTGCCCAAGCGCAAGTGTAAGACCAAACAGACACAAAGAATCTCAGCTCCATGATTTGAATACCTGGCAGCCACTGCACTTAGCTTAGCATTCGAATGTCTCAGAGGAAAACTACTACTTCCATTTGTGCCTCCTGCAGCCACCCTGTCAGGGCTGCATCCTTTGGGCTCAGAAAATGCAGCTCATTAAAATGAAGAATTTCTCCTGACTTTGATATTCACAGTTCGCTGGGGACAGACTACCTGGACACCGAGTTATTTTGTCTGGAAGGGAGTTGCAACACAGCAGACTATACCTTAATTAAACTGCTTTAATCAAATCCATTAGGCCTCTAACACGTATAGAACACGTTGAATTATGATGCTGATATTCTTGGTACGTATTTTTCACATTGACAAGTTTTCCTTATTTAATTGGAGCACTGAGTAGAATTCAGAACAATGCTTTCATCTGCTTCAGAAATGTCTTGCTGGAATGCCAGGTGCATGCTCTTTGTATTTTGTTGCAAACAATATTGCTGCTTTCAGGTGAGCGTCCTTATTTTCCTAGCCTGTACATATTTGTTTTAGAGTCATTATCTGAGAAGGGAGAATTTGTCATTCCAAATTGAATTTTGTAAATAAAATGTCTTGTATTCTACTACTTAACTTTATTACCATATTGTAATTGGAGTAGAAGGGCTTAAAACCTTACACGTTTTTTTAGAGTTAAGGTAATAATCACATCAATACATTACTTGGGTAGTAATGATTATAATAGAGATATACTAGCTTTGGACTTGTAAATATTTCCTCTAACTAGTTGGCTTCTGTAGGCAAACTAAAACAAACAAACAAACAAACAAAAAACAACAACAAAAAGCACACACACCAAAAAACAACAACAAATAAGCAAACAAAGACCCTCCCCACACTCCTTTCGTGCTTCCTGAGATATTTCTGTTGTGTCTTTTACTGGCTGTGTGTAATTTTGGCTCTTGGCTTTCATCACTAAAGGATTTTGTGATTTTTTCTACATTCCTGCAAAGAAAATGGGATCTCTCTGGCTAAGTTTAGTGATCCATACAGTTCTCACTCTGTATATAAATCTCAGTTTATAAAATAACAGCTAACGAGTTTTACACAAGTATACCTTTTTATTTTATTTAAAGTAACCCTTAAGTAAGCATCTAAACTAATAAAAGCGAAATAGTAAAATTAACCGTTTCTCCGAGATGGGTAAGCCACGCCCACCAGCCAATCAGAGCGGCTGTATGTAAATTAGCCCAGCCAACATGGCGGCCGCCACTCCCGGACCTGAGTAAACGGCAGTTTCCATTGCGGCAGGAGCGAAAGTGAAGCTGTGCCTGTTCCGCTTAAACTGGCTCTAGCGAAACACAGATTTGAAACAATATAACAATCACAGAATCCTCGGCAGCTGAAGGACACAGCAGCCCGGGCCTAACCAGTAAAAGTAACAATTGTTTCATTATAGACGCTGCTGCGAGGTGAAGCAGAGGAGACTTCGTTAGTTAGAAGGCCGCCTTAAAGGAACAGTGTATCAATTATAGAAGATAAACCCCAGGCCTTAAAGGAACAGCATCAATTATAGAAGATAAACAAACTCCAGAAACCTGCGTCCAGCCAGCCTTGCTGGGACGTTGGGTCAATGGGAGCTGTGGGCAGCCTTAAAACCCCTCACCCAGGCAGGTCAGGCACGCCAGCAGGTGGGCATCCCCCGAGGGGTCCCAGACTGTGCGAGGGCACAGGCCGGGCTGAGGGACCTCCCGAGTGCACAGAGCGGCTGCAGGGCGGGACAGCGCAGGACCCAGGACCCATGAGTGGGAAAGAGGCGGCAGGGTTGGAGGGCACCGGGAAGCGGGTAAGAGGCGGCAGGGGTCAGCAGCCTGCTTGGTGGGCTTCCCAGGCCCTTTGCAGAACATCGGGGAGCGGGTAGGAGGTGGCAGGGGGTCAGCGGCCTGCTTGCCAGCTGTCCAGGCCCTTTGCAGAGCATCGGGGAGCGGGTAGGAGGTGGCAGGGGGTCGGCGGCCTGCTTGGTGGGCTTCCCAGGCCCCTTGCAGGGCACCAGGAAGTGGGAAAGCAAGGCTGCAGAGGCCGGGGTCATGCTTGGCAGTTCCCCAGACTCCTTGGCGGCACCGGGAAGTGGGAAAGGAAGGCAGCAGGGGACGGGTGAGTGGGAAAGAGTTGGCGGCCTGCTTGGAGGCTTCCCAGGTCCCTTCCGGGGATCAGGGAGCAGGAAAAGGCTGGCCTGACCACAAGGCAGGGTTTTCCCTGCTTTCTGGTGG
>PVJC01022034.1:0-27687 GCA_004026665.1 Murina feae | reverse complement strand
CCCCTCCAAGGGCCTGGACAGCTGCCAAGCAGGCCACTGACCCCCTGCCACCTCTTTTCCGCTCCCCGATGCCCCGCAAAGGGCCTGGACAGCTGCCAAGCAGGCCGCCGACCCCCTGCCACCTCTTACCTGCTCCCCGATGCCCCGCAAAGGGCCTGGACAGCTGCCAAGCAGGCCGCCGACCCCCTGCCACCTCTTACCCGCTCCCTGATGCCCCGCAAAGGGCCTGGGAAGCCCACCAAGCAGGCCGCCGACCCCCTGTCGCCTCTTACCTGCTTCCCGGTGCCCTCCTACCCTGCCACCTCTTTCCCACTCACGGGTCCTGGGTCCTGCGCTATCCCGCCCTGCAGCCGCTCTGTGCACTCGGGAGGTCCCTCAGCCTGGCCTGTGCCCTCTCACAGTCTGGGACCCCTCGGGGGATGTCTACCTGCTGGCGTTCCTGACCAGCCTGGCTGACGGGCTTTAAGGCTGCCCACAGCTCCCATTGACCCAACGTCCCAGCAAGGCTGGCTGGACCCAGGTTTCTGAGGTTTATCTCCTATAATTGATGCTGTTCCTTTAAGGCCTGGTGTTTATCTTCTATAATTGATACACTGTTCCTTTAAGGTGGCCTTCTAACTAACGAAGCCTCCTCTGCTTCACCTCGCAGCGTCTATAATGAAACAATTGTTACTTTTACTGGTGAGGCCCCAGCTGCTCTTTCCTTCAGCTCCCGAGGATTCTATGATTGTTACATTGTTTCAAATCTGTGTTTCGCTAGAGCCAGTTTAATCAGAGCTGAGCTGAGCGGGCGCAGCTTCACTTTCGCTCCTGCCGCAATGGAAACGGCCCTTTACTCAGAGTCATGAGTGGCGGCCTCCATGTTGGCTGGGTTAATTTGCATACAGCCGCTCTGATTGGCTGGTGGGCGTGGCTTACCCTGTCTCGGAGAAACGGTTAATTTTACTATTTCGCTTTTATAGAGTAGATTAAATTTAATTGTAAGTGCCCATGTTTTCCTACACTTTTACTCCAATAATGTGAATAGTGAATATCAAGCATTTTTTCTAACTTTTATGACATCTAAAAATACAACCAGATTCCAAATTTGATATAATTATTATCTATAGTACATATTATAATTTTCATTTTTTTCCATTGGGAATTTATGGGAAAAATATTCACATTACCGAAAAATTTGCTGCACTTTTATTCCAGGCCCATAGTGTTACAACGTTCCATGCTGTGCACAGGTGGCCCAGGGTAGTTAAATAACTCACCCAAGGAAGTGGAAGAGCTCCGATTCCATTCAGGCCTGCCTGATGGCCGAGCCAGTGCCCATCAATGCCTACATTACATGCAATAACTCAAAATACTGTACATATTACTTCACCCTAGTTTTTTATGTCTCTGAATTAGACGATTCTTTAATATTTTGTTTTTTTCTAAATTCTTTCCATCAATATTTATAATTAAATAATGTTAGCGAAACTTATATTTCTTATGTTGTAAATGAGTTATTAGAAATGAGGGACTAAGCTAAAAATAGACAGATAGAGCCTGAGAAAGAGACATAGACTGCGAGGAGATGAGAGGTTTCTGGCTTTTTAAAAAAAAGCATATGGGGCAAATTTTAAAAAGAAACTAAATATAATTTTTTAGACTTACAGTTGCAGGCCAAATAGCAGACTGAAAATTGGCCATAGAATCTATTGAGTTTTTCAATTTTGTTAGTGTAGAACTCCATAAAATCAATTATCCATCTAATTACCCAGATAGCAGTTTATCCCTAAAGAATGAAATGTGTAATGGCCAAATACATTTTGTAAGTATCCCATAATACTAAAACTATAAAGATAATTACAGTCTAAGTAAGAGTGAGTTTAATCCATAAGAATAATAAATCAAAGTATAATTATCTGATAAAAAACATTTTCTATATTTGAATTAATATATGAGGTGAAATGTTATATATAGAGAAAGACAAACATGCACACAAAGTTTGGGATCATTAACATATCCCAACTAACTTTTGGCTATCTCAGCAAATTTATAAATTCACTAGTGGCCTGATGCATGAAATTCATGCACATTAAAAGGGAATTAATTAGAGGAAATATTTTAGTATTGCTATTTGCCCTTTCTCTATGATAGAAATGTCATAGATGAAAGAAAATTAGTGAAATGTACATGAAAATCTTCCTCCTGTCAGAGTCTGGGGCATGCCTCAGGACCCAGAGTCAAGTCCCCACCCATCCATGTGCACACCTCGAAATCCTGTGAGACCCAGACCCCGGCCCCATGCCCATCAAGCCCTGCAGGTTGGAGGGCACAACCTCGGGTCCCCTGTCAAGCCCCGTCAGGTGAGGGGCACAGCTTCAGGTCCCCCAGCCTGGTCTCAGGTGCCCCAGCCCTGCCTCAGGTCCCCCGGCCCCAACACAAGGACATGAGGGCGTGACATCCATTTGCATATTAGCTCTTTATTATGTAGGACTAGGAGCCTGTTGCACAATATATTGTGCACTCTGGGGGTGGAGGGGGGTCCCTCAGCCTGGCCTGTGCCCTCTCATAGTCTGGGACCCCTCAGGGTATGTCCACCTGCTGGCATGCCTGGCCAGCCTGGGTGAGGGGCTGATGGCAGTTTGCAGGCTGGCCAAGCCTGCCCTGCTCGCCCTGCCCACCCCACAGCCCGCCACCCACCCGGACGCCTGCGCCACACCCACCTCTATCTTGGCTGAGTTCATTTGCCTACAGCCACTCTGATTGGTGGGTGTGGCTTGGTTGGTGGGCATGGCTTAGGCGTCCTGGAGAGATGGTAAATTTCAATATTACTCTTTCATTAGAGTAGATGATTACCCAGTCAAAAAGTTATCTTGCTAGATGAAACCATTCATGAACTGTTCAAAGTTTTATTTATTAAACAGTTAACATTTTTAATAAATGTGGGTCACCTTTAGAACTAAGAGTTTTTTGTCTTTTTATTGTTTATGAATAATTTAACATTCAAAGTTCTGAAATATAGGAAACTATTCAAATAGGGAAACAGTTATAAAATGTTCCATTCAAACTTGCCATTTATCTAACCTGAGCTGGCAGGTAATTCAGATGGGAAAATGATAGTGTTTTATTCTCCTGTAAGGGAAAAAAAATGGAAGTTATAGCCTTTTGGTAATTTAGGTAATATTTTAGAGGTTAGAACTCCATTCTTACTGATTCATTCTTTCACACCTGTTGTGCCTTTTTAAGACTTTGAAGACTCTGTTTCATATGAGAACAATCATATTCAGGAAAGTGTATTCAAATGTTCTCCAGTAAGATGACAAAACTTTCTTGAAGGAGAATTATGTCTCATAAACAATCATCAAATATTTAATAGACTGTTGATTTATGCAATTAATTTTTTGTTTTTGTTTTTTTTAAATATATTTTATTGATTTTTTTTACAGAGAGCAATGGAGAAGGATAGAGACTTAGATACATTGATGAGAGAGAAACATCGATCAGATCAGCTGCCTCCTGCTGATCTGGGTATGTGCCCGCAACCAAGGTACATGCCCTTGACCAGAACCGAACCTGGGACCCTTGAGTCCACAGGCCAACGCTCTATCCACCGAGCAAAACTAGTTAGGGCTGCAATTAGTTTTTAAATAATCCATAACTCAACATGAAATAAGCTGAAAACAATTTTATCATTCAATAGGGCACTTATTATGAACATAACTAATGGGGCTCTATTAACTCTCATACCTTCAGGAACTACCAGGTTGGAGGTAGATTAGAAGCTAATTACATATATTACCATTTACCTAAAATTGGCTCATCTCAATTTCTTATTCACTTGGGAGAATAAAAGTAATAAAAGTATCTTAAAAATCTAGAGTTTAAGATATATGGTTTATTTAAATTGCCCCGTTCAATTTTATTATTAAAATTGCACATACCTGGTGGCTTTCTCTATGAAGCACACCTGCACCTTTTCTCAGTCCCTTCTTTCCCCAGAGCTCGCTCTCTCAACCTCTCACTGGCTCGCTCTCTCTTATAAATTCAAAGGACCTTTATTTTGCTGTAACTTGTTTCCTAAGTCTGTGTCTTCTACAACTCACTTCTTCTACCTCTGTGATTCTCTGATAAACTTTCTTTCATAATTTGAAAAAATAAATTTGAAATTATAAATAAATAAAATTGCACATATCTCACGTGACAGAAATAACACTTTTCTTACAACCAAAAAATATAGAGAATAATTGAGTTAAACCATCAGGCACAATATTTATAAAATGGTTTTAAAAAATTAAAAATTTGGACCCTAAAATGTATTCTAAAATAAAAAATCCAGATGTACTTTAAAGTGACTGTATATATATAGTTTGTCATCTCAACATCATTATAATTTTGAAAAATTGGTAACAACAAAGCTGTCTAAAAGTGAGAAATTGGTTTAGTATATTATGATTTATCTGCAAATGCAACATTATGCAAATATTATACAATCACATTTTCAAATAATATTTTACAATATAAATAATTCAAAACATTCTATCATGTTAAAAAGAACATTATAAAATAGCATAACTATGATGATCCCAACTTTGTAAGATGTAGAAAGGGAGCTCCAGGAAAGTAGAGACTGTGAGTGCTATTCACTCTCATACCCCTTCCAAGTACATCACCTCAATCAAAGCAGGAATCAGTCATCTAAATTGGATGAGTAAATAGGGGACCAAAAATAAATCCACAATGGTAGAAGAGAATACTAAGCACTTTTTAAAGAGCGTAGATACAATCTGCATTCCCAATCAAGCAAAGTAATGTACCACTTTGCTTTTTAAGACTGTATGAAGAAAAGATCATCTTTGTTAGTGATTATAATTATTAGTGGTTGAAACTCTCTTATGAAGACACTAAAATGAAGAAATACTTCCATTTTGCAGCTATACAATTATGTTCTCCTATGAGATCATTTATACCAATGAATTGGTTGTTTATCCATAGCTCTGCAACATATGTTCTTTGCAATGAAGAAAGTACTGGTTTCCAGTGAGCTGATTCAGATTATAAAATGATTATACACCAAAGAAACATAGATGATATGTGCATAAATCATTTATTTCCAATGAAATATTTTAGCATTAGTTTTATAATATCTGGAATGGATGTGTCTGCTAGAGTCAGAATACCATTTATGTAACTAATAAAGACAATGGAAGGATAACTAATTTCTTCATTCAAGAGAAAGGATGGAAGATTAACATTTCTTGGAAATTAATGACTTAGAATGATTTCAATGCCCAACTTTGTTTTTAGTCCATGCAAAGTTTCTTAACACAAATATCTAATATAAGAAAAGAGTAATATGCAAATTGACTGTTACCCGAGACACCTATGTCACACCCACCAGCCAAGCCACGCCTCCCAGCCAACCAGAGCGGCTGTATGCAAATTAGCCCAGCCAAGATGGAGGCCGGCAGCCATGGAGCTAGAGCAAACCAGAGGCCTCTGTTGCAAATGCCTGCCTAGGCTGGCTGAGCCTCTGCTCACGGCCACACCCACCAATCAATCAGAGCAGCTGTATGCAAATTAACCCAGCCAAGATGGAGGCTGGCAGGGCGGCTCTGCACTGGGAGCCTCCGTGACCGGCATAGCTGTGCCAGGTGTGTCAGCTCAGTCGGGGGGGGGGGGGTGTCCGGCCTGGGGCCTCCTCAGGGCATCCAGGAGCAGCTGTCCTGGGTCTGCTGCCTGGCTCTGCCCCCTGGGGGCCTCCCCGGAGCATGTGGGAGCCCCAGGGGCCTCCTTGGGGCTTCCAGGAGTGCCCATCCTGGGTCTGCTGCCTGGCTTTGTCCCAAGGGCCTCCTCGGGGGCGTGCGGGAGCACCCGCCCAGAGTCTGCTACCTTCATCCGCCCCCCAGGGGCCTCAACAGGGCGTGCGGGAGCGTCTGCTGCACAGTGCGGAGAATCTGAAGCCAGTCCGCTGCCCTGCCCCACCCTGAGTGTGTTTGTTCAGCAGCAGGGCCCCACCGAGGGATTCTGCACCAGCGTCGGCCCCTGGCTCGCCACCCAGTTCTATGCCAGGTGTGTCCCCTCAGCGGTGGGGGCCCACCAGGCACGTGCGATCATGGGCCCTCCGGTGGGAAACGTCCAGGCCTGCACTCACCAGCCCTCCCACCTCCCAGTGCACGAACCCTGAAGGGGCTGTGGGCAGCCTGAAAGTGGCCCTCAGCCCCTCACCCAGGCTGGCCAGGCATGCCAGCAGGTGGACATTCCCCCCTCGAGGTGTCCCAAACTGCAAGAGGGCACAGGCCGGGCTGAGGGACCCCCACCCCCCGAGTGCACAAATTTTTGTGCACCGGGCCCCTAGTTTATTATATTTTCCATGACGCTATAGTTTCAGGAAGCTAAAAAAAAAAAAAAAAGACACTTTTTTTTATTACTGATTCATGAACTAACTGTAAAAGGGAAGTCAGACACGTGGGGATAAAAATGTTAGTTCTGTTACTGGTTCTGAAACAACAGCAACCTGATAATGCTAGGAGGACATATATATGGGGGAACAAAACTGTTGACCAAAACTTTACTTGCTCAGTATATCAGGCACTACTAGAAAACTGCAGACCTTGCTCACAGGACTAGACCTTGATCTCTGACCTTGAAGCAAAATCAAGAGCAGAGAGACATGGAAGGCACAGAGTAAGAAGAGAGTTAAAACTACACAATCACCAATCAGTTAATAGGAATTCCTTTCAGTAGGAATAATGAGGATATAGAAAGGTCAAGTTAGTTATAATCTCCCTCAGAGAATAGGGAGAATACATTATTTTCCTTATGTACCTCAAGAGTTTCCCATATGAAGCAAATGCAGTCATTAGGGATGATGAAGTTTTACTATTTCCATGCTCTTACCAAAGAAATTTTACTTTGGCTTTTAGATAAATTTAAGGAGGAAATAAAGCTCAAATAATTGTGCTAAAAAGTTGGTTTTAGACATATCCTCAGGTCTGAAAGTAGTGATTCCCTTTTCTTAAGAAGACACTTGGAGTAAATAATGTTATTTAAAATAGATGGAAAGATAATATGGATTTGAACTTACACTGAAGACGTTAAATACCCGGAAGGTAATATTAATCCCAAAGTAAATTTCCTGCCCCAGTAAATTTAATAACAACACCGTTATGGGTCACAGCATATGATTTCACTTTCATTCTTATTATTTTAAATGCTATTCTACTAATAGTCTTTCTAGCTTCACTTGGTTCCTTGTTTATCCTCTGGCTACAGATCCAGAAAAAATAAATGAAGTACATGGAAATTCTCCCAAAGGTCTTAGTATCGCTTTTCTTTGTTAAATGAACACGTGTTTGCAACACATACAAATACTTCACTATTTGACGGCTAATTACCATGCTTTTTGTGATGTTCTTGGAAAAACAAACCATGAAATAAATAAGATTCAGTTTTTCTTTTCCTACTACTACTATCTTATTTTAGTCTATTACGTAGTCTACAACAGATAGACATTGTTAGACAATATACCCATCTCTAATTTGTTATTTAATAAGTATTTATTTATGTTTCTTTTTCATGTTCCAGGCTTTGTCCTACAATAAAAGAAATAAGTGTAAGCTCATAGAATTTATTGTCCTGCTTTATCAACAGTTACTAATTTCTGTAGAATAAAAATATTGGTAAAATACTAATACAAAGGCTACTGCATTCCTTTCATTCACACAAACATAACATTTATTCTCTCACATATGCTCACACTCATACACACATATATGCATGTGCATGCACATGTGCTTTTGATAAACTGTTGATTTTCCACTCAATCTTTATACATGGGAAATAAAAATTTTAAGCAAAGTCTTTAGACATTTTATTAGTAATAATAGAAAATTACTAACTTATTTATAACTTAAATGCATGTATTCTTCTTTAAAAGAATTAATAATATACTGGTTTTAAAATCTTTTGATTAGCATCATATAGTGCAGCCTCTTTCACTTTCTAATAAAATACCAAAAAAATTTAATTAAAATGGAAACATTAAAGAGTAAGATTGAAATCAATTTATAAAATATTAATTTTTTATCCTCACCTGAATATATATTTGCTTGTTTTTGTTGATTTTTAGAGAAGAAGGGAGAGAGAGAAACTTTGATAGGAGAGAGAAACATTGATCGATTGCCTCCCATACCCACTCTAACCAGGGATTGAACCCTTAACCTAGGTATGTGCCCTGACCAAGAGTGGAACCTGCAACCTTTTGGTGACTCTCCAACCAATTAAACCATTGGCCAGGGTGAAAATATGAAAGTTTTAGTGTTATAAAATTGATGCTGTTGGGTTTAGAAAAGCATGTCTGAGGTTTGCTTCTATGAAATATTATGAGGAATTTTTTTTTCATCAAAAAAGCTTCTCTTGAAAAAAAGTCTGAAGTTTTGTCATATCTCTCTACCCCTAAACTATAAAAAATATGGAAACAATTCCTCTTGGAGTGTTCAGATTATTGCTACCCATCTTCCCACATTCAGAAAAACAATTAAGATGTGTGGGAAAGAGGAAGAACAACCCTCAGGCTCCTTTCATTCTTTATTCGATACAAACTCCTCTAAGTTTCCATGGAACTACTGTTTAGAATTCCTCTCTCCACTACCAGTAATGATGTGTGTGTGTGTGGGGGGGGGGGTGGCAGAAGACATAGTTATTATTATAGTTATTATTGTGAAAGGTTCTGTTCTCAGTATCCATGTTTTCATAACTAAGCCCTCCTATAATTCTGGAGATACACCTCACCACTAGGCAATTTCCTATGCCTGAAAAGGAGAAACAAAGTTGGCTGCCTTCTCTTTTCCAACTCAGGATGAACCATAGACAGTTTTAGCTTCACTTTTTTTTTCTCTTCCTACGCCCACCTTCTTTGCTTTTTGCCCCCAGAGAGTTTTCTCACCTGTGCACTTCAAATCTATGTGGTTTCCAAGACTTGGATGTAAGGTAATATGAGTAATTCTTCTACAGGTCCTTCCATATTTACAATATTTTAAAAGAGAATCCTGTGTTTGCTTCTTATACAAATAAAACTAGTAGTTATATTTTGTACTTTGATTGTGATCAAGTGACCTTTATTGTGCCCTCCCCTTATAAGATCCATTGATGGCATAATTTAATAGTACCCCTTATATAAGGTGACCAGATGTCCCGCTTTTGGCGGGACAGTCCCGATTTTTAACAATTTGTCCTGTATCCCATAGCGTTTAAAAAAGTCCCGATTTTTGGAAAGAATGCACGACAAGCTAGGGAGGCAGGAGAACGGGAAGGGAATATACAGTTTTCGGCGCCCATGTGGCTATTTAGCCAGGATATGAGTTTTATATTATTTTTGTTAATTTTATAATGTTAAACTTTAATAATAACAAATAATTGTTGAGAACTGATTATTGAGAACTGCTTATCAAAGTTCGCATTGTTGATCAGTTGTTAGAATTCGACCACCATTGTTTGGACTTAATGAACAATGACATTTTTGGGGATTGGCAATGACGAAAACATTTTGTAACTGTCTCTCAGACGATACACATTGTACTGCGTGCTAGTAAGCTAGTTAAACAAGTGATGTCATTACAAATCAGCTATTCAGATCATTTAGGTAAGTAATTTATTTATTTCATAAATACATAAATTTTCTCAAATTTAGCAGACAGTACTCGTATTATTTATATTTTATAGTGGCAGCAAAAAGTCTAGTGCCAGCCTTGAAAGTGACATGACTTACATTACGGCAAATTCAGAGGAAAAATAATACAAGTTAGTATTGTTATTATTAAGAAAGAAATATAGGATTAAAATTAAAATAATAACACACTGTCCTTACCAGAACTAATACTGTGACTGAATAAGTTTTTTCTACAGTAAAAAAAGTGTGGACATCAGAAAAATCATAATTAAGTGTTAAGACTGTGAAAGCATTTTATGTGTGAAATATAATTTAACAAATTCTTGTGAAAATTTTCATGACCTTTTAAACAATGACAGCAATCTACTAAAAATAATTCACTAAAATGAGAAATATGCCAAAGAATAAAATAATACTATACATAACTTTTTATTCATTATATTTGTAAATTGTCCTTATGTTGAAATTTAAAAAAATATATTACAATACTATTTTTGCATTCTATGAAAATTTTTGTTGCTCCATATAGACTAAATTTTTAATTAAGAACCCCCCCCTTCCCCCCGGTCAGGGTAGGGGAGAATAGGAGAAGGTCTGGGGGGTGGGGGAGAGACATATGTACTACTCTTTGTAATATTTTAAGTAATTTAAAAAAAAAGAAGAAGAACCCCCCCACCCCCCGTCAATGTGTCCTGCTTTACCAATGTTAAAATCTGGTTACCTTACCCTTATGCCTTTAGCAATTAATAGGAAAAGGGAGGCTGACAATTAAATATAGGGTGTCCCCAAAACATGTATACACGTTTTTAACACCTGATTACTCACATGATTTGCACTCCTTTTCAGATTTAACTAATTTGAAATAATGGTTGATGCCAGACTGAGCTTTGAACAAAGAAAATTTATCCTAAAGTGCCACTAAACTTTTTTATGGGGACTCATAAAAGATAAAGTTTATGGTACAAAACAGCAACAGTCCACAAATTGAGGGCATACAAATACTGAATAAAATGATTCTTGATGTTTGCAATTCCATTGTTTGGGTTATCAGCAGTACCTGGACCAAAACAGTCATTAGTTTGTAAAAATGCATTGGAATGAGATGGTTCTTGATTCTTCTAGGTACAATTCATTTCTGTAGATTTTTTTAAATTTTGAAAATGAATGTTATATTAATAAACACTGACTTTATAATAATTTAAATTGTATATAAAATTTTTGGTGACAACCTATATTATTGTCTAGAAAGAGTGGCTTCCATTACTGTTTGTGAGAGCAGAATCAGAAAGAAGATTGGTACAGGAAATCGTGAGAATTATAGAGTCTAATGAATTCTGTTATTTAGGTATCAGAGAATTAGAAGTGGAGGCAGAAGAGGAAGCAGTTCTGGAGTAGAAATTAGAATTGGTCTAAAAACCATAAACACTAACCTGTTCTCTAGCTACTGTTCTGAGGAAAAGACTTCAACCACTGCCTACATAAACAATGAGAGGAACCAAAGGCATACATACATGTAAGATATCTGGCTATTTCATTTGAAATAGCTAGCAAACCAATAACAAAAGTGCAGGGATCATAAAAAATAATCCCACGTCAATAAAAAGAGATCACCAAGCTAAAGTCTCAAAGGTAAAAACATTTCTCAAAACAAATTATTAAAAGCATGTGTTGAAATCTAGAAAAGTTGCATTTTCTCATTGAAAGACAGCTATGAGGATTGAATTGGCTGAGATAAAAAGACAAAAGAACTAATATGTAAGTGGGTAGGCAAAAAAGTTTATAAGTGAACCAAAGTGTATTAAAGGGAATAGAGCAGAAAATAAACAAACCAATTGGAAATATGGAGGATAAAAGTGAAAATTTATCGGACAAGAAAGAAAACTAAAAGACAAAAAATAAAACACAAAAGAAAAGAGTAATGACAAGTTTGATCACATTCTAAAGCTCAACATTTTTATTCTTCCTACCACATTTTATGTTTCTTATGTCACGTTTTACTTTGCATCTGGTGTATCTCTTAAACTAATTATTGTAATCATAGTTAATTTTACTACTTTTGTCTTGTAACCTCCAAACTAGCTTTATAAGTAATTAATCCACTACCTTTACTATATATTTCCCTTTCCAATGAGGTTTATCCATTCATGTGTTTTCTTATCTTTGACCAGTGTTAAGTGTACAATTCGGTGGCATCAAGCACATTCACATTGTTCTGTTCCCATCACCACCATCCATCTTCAAAACTTTTTCATCTCCTGAAACTTTGTCCCCATTAAACACTCACTTCCCATTCCTTCCACCTCCAATCACTGGCAACTACCATTCTATTTCTGATTCTATAAATTAGACTGTTCTATGTATCTTATTTAAGTGGAATCATACAACATTTGTCCTTTTGTGACTGAATAATTTCACTTAACACAATGTCTTTAAGGTCATCCATGCTACAGTATTTCTCAGAATTTCTTTCTGTGGCAATACACTTAAAAATGTCTCAATTGAAAAATGTGCAACATCAATTTATTATCTGGATAAACCAAGATGTATATAGCCTTTCCTTTATCCCTTCAGGGTCTGAAGATAACTGTTACTAGTTGAGCTAACCCTGGAGGTTATATACAGAGGGGCAAGTTGATTTACTATTAGCAACCACTTAAAGCTTTATGCATGTTTTTCTGAAGAAAACTGGCAAGGTGGAAATGCTCTTGACTCAAATACTCGGTGAAATAAATGCTGCTCTGCACAACATAGAGAAAATTTGTTTTTTATTTAACATTTTCACATATTTTCCCACACCTGTGAGATGTTCCTTGATTCCCTTACCATCAGGCTGGTCACAGCAAGATGTGCCATCAAAGAAGAGGAATGCAATCTGGCCAATTATTTAGCTTTCCATTTTGATAAATGGCCTTCCTGAGTGATGGGGAGTAATATAAACCTTGGTAATGAAGTGTAATTTGTTCTATGTAAACCAAATATGTATGCTAAATTTCTAAATACTATTACATATGTTGATAAAAAGAAACTCTGAATGCGTTACTATCTGGTAATTAAAATATAGTTTCAAATTGGTTTCTCTTCTGTTATTGGAACTTTCACCAAAAAGATATACAGTCAGCTCTCTATAACCATGATTCAACCAACTGTAGATAAAAATATTTGATAAAAAATACCATAAACTTTCAAAAATCAAAACTTGAATTTTTTATGCAGAATCCATGCATAGGAAGCGATGTGTAGGCACACCCTGCTGCAGTCTGTATGCAAACATAGATTGTATGCAACCTAGAGGCCCAGTGCATGAATTTGTGCACCAGTGGAGTCCCTCAGCCTGGCCTGCGGGGAGCAGGCTGAACCAGCTCTTGATATCCTCCAAGGGGTCACGGACTGAGAGGGCACAGGCCAGTGCATGAATCCTTGCACCGGGCTTCCAGAATGCATATAAGATCTTTGGTCAATCTTTTCCCACAGTCCCTCTGAGATCATCAGTCTTTCCATGTTCCCATGCCTGTGGTTTCCACTCCTGCATTGAGTGTCTGCCCCCTGGTGGTCAGTGAGTGTCATAGCTACCAGATGGTCAGCTGATGGGCCAGTTGCTTAGACCTTTATAAATACACTAGGGGCCCGGTGCACAAAAATTTATGCACTCGGCGAGGGGAGGAGGGGGTCCCTCATCCTGGCCTGT
Source organism: Murina feae (assembly GCA_004026665.1). Taxonomy (NCBI): domain Eukaryota; kingdom Metazoa; phylum Chordata; class Mammalia; order Chiroptera; family Vespertilionidae; genus Murina; species Murina feae. The sequence continues at coordinate 14,356 of PVJC01022034.1, read as the reverse complement.
GCCCTTTCACAGTCTGGGACCCTGGGGGGGGGGATGTCCACCTGCTGGCATGCATGGCCAGTCTGGGTGAGGGGCTGAGGGCTGTTTGCAGGCTGGCCACAGCCCCCTCAGCGTTCGTGCACTGGGGGGTGGGATGGCTGGTGAGTGCAGGCGTGGATGTTTCCAGCTGTGTGGCCTACCATCGCACATATCTGGTGGGCCTCCACCACTGAGGGGACACACCTGATGCAGAGCTGGGTGGCAAGCCAGGGGGTGGACGCTGGTGCATGGTCCCTTGGGGGGGCCATGCTGATGAGCGGACACATGGGGGTGGAGCCAGGCACACGCTCACACACACCCCATGGAGGCCCCCAGGGTGGAGCCAGGTGGCTGGACCTGTGGCAGAGGCTCTGCGCGGGGGCAGAGGATGCTCGGCATGAGCCCGAGGGGGTACCCACCTCAAGCCCCCGCCACTGAGCCTGAGGTCGCGTAGGCCCAATTGCTCTATTCCCAGGCCTCGCAGGGCCAGGCTGGGCTGCCAGCTCCCGGCCTTGCGGCTGCTCACCGCTGTCTGGAACCACCGAGGGCATGATTGCTCTATTGCCAGCCCCAGCCTAGGGCCGGGCCGGCTCCCACCCAAGGCCGCCCAGAACCAACCACTGGTGCAATAGCTCTATTCCCAGGCCCATGCTGCAGAGCAGGGCCTGGGCAGCCAGCTCACGGCCCTGCTGCCAACCGCCACTGCCCTGAATCCACTTCCAGGGCACACACAGGCGGAGGCCAGGCCTCCACCTGTGCGTGGGCCAGCGCGATCTCTCTATTCCCAGCCCCATCTCTCTATTGGAAGCCCCGGCCACAGAACCAGGGGCCTGGGTGGCTGCCCGGCCCTGCAGCTGCCACCACTGTCCGGAACCGACCACCAGAGCATGCAAGGGCAGAGGCCAAGCCTCAGCCCTTGCATGCGCTGGTGCGATTGCTCCATTGCCATCCCGGGCCTCTGCCATCTTGGCTGGGCTAATTTGCATACCATTGTTCTGATTGGCTGTTGGGCGTCCCGGAGAAACGGTCAATTTTAATATTACGCTTTTATTAGTTTAGATTAGAGGCCTGGTGCACAAAAATTTGTGCACTCGGTGGGGGGGGGGGTCCCTCAGCCCAGCCTGTGCCCTCTTGCAGTCTGGAACCCCTCAGGGGATGTCCACCTGCTGGCTTAGGCCTGCTCCCTGGGTGATCAGGCCTAACTGGCAGTCAGACATCCCTCTGGCAGCCTGGGAGCCCTTGGGGGATGTCCATGTGCCAGTGGGGAACAGGCCTAACCTGCAGTCGGATATCCTTAGCGCTGCTAAGGAGGTGGGAGAGACTCCCACCACCACTGCTGTACTGGCAGCCTTCAGCCTGGCTTGTGGCTAAGCAGAGCTCCCCCTGTGGGAGTGCAATGACCACCAGGGGGCAGCAGCTCCTGCATTGAGCTTCTGCCCCCTGGTGGTCAGTGTGTGTCATAGTGACCAGTCATTCCCAATCATTCTGCTGTTAGGGTCAATTTGCATATTATCCTTTTATTATATAGGATAGAGGCCTGTTGCAAGGGCGGGGCCAGCTGGTTTGCCCTGAAGGGTGTCCTGGATCAGGGTGGGGTTCCCACTTGGGTGCCTGGCCAGCCTGGGTGAGGGGCTGAGGGCCCTTATCAAACTGGCCACATCCCCTTCAGGGTAAGGGTCCCTGCTGGGGTGCCCGGCCAGCCTGGGTGAGGGCCTGAGGGCCATTTTCAGGCTAGCCACATAACCTTCAGGGAGGGGCTTTCTTCTGGGGTGCCTGGCCAACCTGGGTGAGGGGCTGATGGCTGTTTGCAGGCTGACCACAGCCCCTTCAGGATGGGGGTCCCCCCCTGGGGTGCCTGGCTAGTCTGGGTGAGGGGCTGATGGCTGTTTGCAGTGTGGCACAGCTCCCAGCACCCAAGTTCCCAGTGAGGCTGGCTGGAAGCAGGTATCTGGGGTTTTTTTATCTTCTATAATTGAAACTTTGTTGCCTTGAGTAGAGGCCACAGCCAGCCTAGGGAGGCAGCTTCCTCCATCGCCGGTGCAATGAAGCCTCCTGCTTGCTCCAGCTCAGTGGCTTCTATAATTGAAACTTTGTTGTCTTGAGCGGAGGCCCCAGCTGGCCTAGGCAGGCAGCTTCCTCCATCGCTAGGGCAACAAAGCCTCCTGTTTGCTCTAACTCTGTGGCTTCCGTCTACCATCTTGATTGGGTTAATTTGCATGCAGTCACTCTGATTGGCTGGTGGGTGTGGCTTGGGAATGTAGCAGAATAACACAATTAACATATTACTCTTTTATTAGATTAAATAGATACTGTAGTTGTATAAAGGTACTTGAGCATCTACGGGTTTGGGGTGTAGATGGGGGTCCTGTACAATCAATATAACTTCCTCACAGAGAGTTCGTAGAATTTAAATGAACTAAAACTATTGAATCTCTTAGTGTTAATCTATAATATGGTGTTGAGAACCTTTACTATAAACTCATGAAAGTGTAGAATATCCACTGTCTTTGATTTATATCCCAAGCAACTTTTCAGTAGTGCTTTTTGATTTTTCAAACAACTACCACTTAATAAAATTAGTCTTCAATTCCTTATTTTATATTTTTATTTGATGTTACCAATATTGTAGCCTTAAATCGTAGTTAGGAGATTGATTTCTAAAATAAAAATGCCCAGGTCCGATCTCAGGCTCTTCTATTTACTGTACATATGATTTGAGTCAGATTATATTACCTCTACATTCCAGTTTCTTCACTTGTAAAATTAAATTAATACTTTATAGGGTGTTTGTAAAATGAGATGATGCATAGAAAACACTTAACACATTACTTGTTCTATAGTAAGCACTCAATACATTATAGCTAAAAGAGGGTAATAATTATTCAGTAAATAATTTCTCTTTTTAGGCTGACTTTCATAGCATTCTTATAGATTCTTATGGACTGAAGTCAGAATGATATTGATTTTTAAAAAATTAATATTTTTCATTCATTGTACATTTTAAATTAGATGAATTGACATTTATTGAATACTAGTGGCCTGGTGCACAAAAATTTGTGCACTCAGGGTTTCCCTCAGCCTGGCCTGTGCCCTCTCGCATTGTGGGACCCCTCAGGGGATGTCCACCTGATGGTGTGCCTGACCAGCCTGGGTGAGGGGCTGATGGCTGTTTGAAGGCTGGCCAAAGTTCCTTCAGGTTTTGGGTCCCTACTGGGGTGCCTAGGCAGCCTGGGTGATGGACTGAGGGGCGTTTTCAGGCTGCCCACAGTCTCTTCAGGTTTTGGGTCCCTACTGGGGTGCCTGGGCAGCCTGGGTACAGCGCTGAGGGGCGTTTTTAGGCTTTTGGGCTGCCCACAGCAAGGCTGGCTGGAAGCAGGTTTCTGGGGTTTACTTATCTTCTATAATTGAAACTATTGCTTTAAACTGAGACCTAGGCAGGTAACGCCTCCTGTTGGCTTCAGCTCCATGGCTTCTATAATTGAAAGAATGTTGTCGTGAGCAGAGAGAGGCCCAGCGGCCTAGGCAGGCAGTTTCCTTCATTGCTGTTTACTTCAGCTCCGTGGCTTCTATAATTGAAACAATGTTGCAACTATGTTGCCATGAGCAGAGAGAGACCCAGCCAGCCTAGGCAGACAGTTTACTACTGGTGCAATGGAAGCCACCTGTTTACTCTAGCTCAGTGACTGCTGGCCTCCATCTTGACTGGGTTAATTTGCATATAGCCACTCTGATTGGCTGGTGGGCATGGCTTAGGTGTCCCGGTGAAACGATCAATTTCAATATTACTCTTTTATTAGATTAAACTAGGGGCCCAGTGCACGAAATTCACCCACAGGGGGCGAGGGGGGGTCCCTCAGCCCAACCTGCACCCTCTCCAATATGGAGTTCTTGGGGACTCTCACAATCCAGGGCCTTTGGTCCTTAACCACTAACCTACCTGCCTGCCTGCCTCATCCCCCTAACTGCCCTCCCCTGCTGGCCTGGTCATCCCTATTAACTTTCTTTTTTAATCTTATCCCCTTCATGCACAATTGGATTTGACTTCCTTATTGGCCTCTTCTCTCACACAATTTTTCTCCTTTATGTAACACTTTTCCTACTGACTCATTTATAAACTTTTCTTTCCTCCTTATGTCCTACTTCTGTTCCATCATCATTCTTCCCATTTTTCTACTACCCTCCTTCACTTCCCACATTCCTTCTTTCCTTTATCGTTACCCCTGCCCACCCTCCCCTTTTCCTTCCTTCCCACCTTATTTTTTTTCTTTACTTCCTCCCTCTGACCTGCTTTGCTCCCTCCCCCATTCCTTCCTTCTTCTCATTCTCCTTTTAAGCTCTACCAACTCCCCCTTTATAACTTTTCTTCCCTCCCTCTTATTCTCTCATCCTACCTTTGCCATACATTCTTCTCTACTTACTTCCACTGTTTTAATACCTATCTACCTGCCTAATTATCCACTATCATTTATCTTTTTTTCTTTTCTGACTCCTACTTTTAAAATCTGTCCCCAGTACACAACTATACTTGGTTTTCATTTTAGGCCCTACAGTTCACTCATACATCCTCTTTTTTTAACTCTGCTGTCCACTGACTCTTTTATAGAGTTCTTCCCTCCATCCTGTTCCACCCCTCCCCCACCTGGTTACTTCCCCCCAAACTCTCCCTGGCTGCTGCTCCCTCTGTCCCACCCTCTGCCCTTCTCTCAGTCTCCTGACTTCCCCGGGGGTTCACCCCAGCTCTGAAGGGAGACTGAGGCCTCTCACAGGAGACCCCTGCCCCTGTGGCAGAGAAAATGGAGCCGACAAGAGAGGGGGCCCAGGAAGGTGTGTGTGTGTGTGTGTGTGTGTGTGAGAGAGAGAGAGAGGGAGCAGCCCTCCTTCCCTCATTAATGCTTCCATAGGGAGGGGGCATTAACCCCCAGCTAAGGGCTCAGCCCCAGTCAGGTGGCAGCTGCCCATGCAGCCCCGGAACTGCAGCTGCAAAGCAGGAGCACCTCCACCTCTGGACCATCTACCCCTCCATTCGGGGACCTGCCAATGACACAGCTTCTGTCTCCCCTGGACCACAGTGTGGGCTCACTTCCCCCACTGCGGCTGTGGCCTGGATCCTGGGGCAGACGGAAACTTAGCCGTCTGCCTTGCTAGACCGCAGCCACGGGTGGCTCGCTTCTCCCGCCCACACCTGTGGCCTGGATCCCAGGGCAGAGGTCTTCAGTCTGCCCTGCTGGACCGCGGTGCACAGCTTCTCCCATGGCTGCGGCCTCCACCATCTTGGCTGGGCTAACTTGCATACAGTCGCTCTGATTGGCTGGTGGGCATGGCTTAGGTGTCCCGAAGAAATGGTCAATTTCAATATTACACTTTTATTAGAGTAGATGTCTTGGGGGAATTGATCAGATTTTCAAAGTTTCAGAATAGAATGCATGAATAAAAAATGTGATTATTAAAAATTTATTTGGAATAGAGCAGCCATAAGTTATAAAAGTAGGATATAGAAGTAAGTTCTTGTCATTGACACAGAAAATAAAAGAAATATAATATCTATCAGAAAATTAGAGAAGTGGACAAGTCTGTCTTGCTGAGAATTGACTTTGTTGCCATTAAAATAATTTTTCCAAAGATGAATTGTTCCTGGCAGTTACTATACTTTGGGGTACCAGGCCCTGACTTGTGTTTTTAGGAGGTTTTCAGCTTCCTACTTGGCTGGTACTAGCCAGTCAGTTTTGGAACAGGATCTTGTCTTATCTACTGTCATCCTGGATATTGTTTCATTGAGTTATATCAAAATTACTAAAAACACTATTCTGTTTGTTTGGCAGCATTTGAAAAGCAGATTAAAAAAATATATGTTCCGCCCTAACCTGTTTGGCTCAGTGGATAAAGCGTTGGCCTGGGGACTGAAAGGTCCCAGGTTCGATTCCAGTCAAGGGCATATATGTTGGTTGCGGGCACATCCCCACTGGGAGGTGTGCAGGAGGCAGCTGATCAATATTTCTAGCTCTTTATCTCTCTCCCTTCCTCTCTGTAAAAAATCAATAAGATATATTTTTAAAAAGATATGTGTTCCTCTGACGTGTGCCTATCATGTGTATGTGCATGAGTACATGTGTGTAATTGTATGAGTGCCTGGTCTAGGGGAGGAAGAGAAAGATCAATGTGCATATTTCCTTAGAATCCTTAGAGAGAGTGGTAGAAAACTTTGTATACAACTCCCAGAGAAAATACATCTTCAGAGAAATTTTTGAGGCTAGTAAGTAGTAAATGAAGTTTCTATAAAAATCAAAGGTTGCCCTTAGAGATATAATGTAGCAAAAGGGTGAGATTCAATGAAAGTAGGAAGGAAGCAAGGATAATCTAAACAACTACTATGTTATTGCTAGACATAAGGTAATTCTCACAAGTCTGGTTTTGATAAATGAGTTATTCTTCCTCTTCCTTGTAACATCTTTTTGTGTGTTGTTTACTACTTATGCATATAATTTATGCTCAATATAGTCAATTTATGTGACCAGAAATATTTTTGGATACACCATATTTCTTTTTAATAGTGCAACCACTCAGAGATAGTTATGGATAATTTGGTAATCATAGTCTGTATAGTTTTATATATATTTCCAATTAGAATTTAAAAATTAATAATAATGTTTCCTTCACAAATTAATAGAGGTATATACCAAAGATATAGAGATATCATATTATACTTAGCAATTCTCTTCTCCATATCAAATATTATTTCTGAATATAAATAAAGTTAATTGAAGAAAATTTTTGAAGAACTTTAGTGTGGAATAGTTTTCAATTTACAGAAAAATTGCAGTTAGTAAAGATATGTGTTTTGTAAACATTTTCTTTCACTCTTTTGCTTTTCTTCTGATTACCTTAATACTGTGTTTTGAAAAGTGGAATTTTTCAATTTTAATAAAGTTCAACATAGATTATAATTTTAAAGCATAATTTTAATGGTTTACTGTTAATGAACACTTAGTTTCTTAAGATGTGTGCTGCTCTTATTCATAGCTCTGTCATAAACCTTTGTGCATATCCATGATATTTCCCTAGGATAAATTCCCATAGGTGCAATTATTATGTTACACAATGTTTATCTAACCTTTAATTGTTCATGAGAAAATATGTTTTCCTAGCAAACATGGGATGTTATGTTGTGCTGTGCTTTTACCTGTCCCAGTTCGGTATCTGTGGTTTTATTTTCACTACCTTGGTTATTCATTTGAATATTTGTTTTCAGTTATTGACAGTTTTTCTTCCTATATTCCTGTTTGTGTCATATGTTGCATATAGCATTTTATTTCTCAAATATTAAAAAATAAAGTGTGTGTATGTGTGAGTGTGTGATTGCATGCACACGTGCACGCGCATGTGTACGTGGAGGGTAAGAAAGAGAGTTAGAGATTGGAACTAGTCCTGTATCTGAAAATGCTCTGGAAAACCTAAGTTCCATGAACTTTATGATACAATCTATCTTCATGTAATTATAGAGCTAGTCAAGAGGCTAGAAATGCCTTAAAAAATCTTTACTCAGCTCAAGTCTTAGAAATCCAATACTCTAATCTTACTTAGCCTGAAATTTAAAATCCTGGATTCAGTGAAACACCAGACATCACACCTTCCCTTGGAGGCCCAGTAAAGATGGCAAATACCCCAGCAATACCACTCTTCCTTCAAATTCAGGTGTCCTATTCCTTTAATGGTCAATTTTGAAAATCTTAGCAGAGACTATCCACAGACATGGCTCAAATATCTAAAATATGATTGCTTAGATATTATATCCCTAATATAATTTATGGCAAGTGTGAGTAGATCAAGTTCCTATTACAAATAGCTCAGCAAGTAAGACTATTGCATCTTCACTAGATGCCAACATAGTGTCTCAGAAGCAGAAAATAGTATATGAATTCAAAGACAGGTCTCAGAAGCTATACCTTAACACATTTTGAATAAAATGAAATAAGATAATTGTATTCAGATCCTCTTCAAGCCTTGTCAGATACAGGTGTTTTGTTTTTTCGTTTGTTTTTTTAAAATATATTTTATTGATTTTTCCACAGAGAGGAAGGAAGAGGGATAGAGAGTTAGAAACATCGATCGGAGAGAAACACCGATCAGCTGCCTCCTGCACACCCCCTCCTGGGGATGTGCCCACAACCAAAGTACATGCTCTTGAACGGAATCGAACCTGGGACCCTTGAGTCCACAGGCCGACACTCTATCCACTGAGCCAAACCGGCTAGGGCAAAATAGGTGTTTTTAGCAGCTATTGACAAATGGTAGGGCCAAAGGAATTGACAGGATTCGGATTCTATGATTATCACATTTCCTTTAAAGTCATATTTCAGGAAGCCATTTTCAAAACACAAGTCTAGCACACTGGTTCTTAGCAAAGAACTTTCCAAGACAAAGTACAGGTTCACTTTGGAAATATTGTGGGTTTGGTTCTAGACCACTGGATAAAGTGAACCACACATTTATTTTTTATTTTTTTAAATATTTTTATTGATGTCAAAGAGGAAGGAAGAGGGAGAGAGATAGAAACATCAATGATGAGAGAAAATCATTGATTGGCTGCCTCCTACATGCCCCCTACTGGGGATCAAGCCCGCAACCCTGGCATGTGCCCCTGACTAGAATCGAACCCGGGACTCTTCAGTCCGCAAGCCGGCACTCTATCCATTGAGCCAAACCAGCCAGGGCTTTCAAATGGGTATGTGTACACTACTACACTCTTCTCGTAAGTATACAATAGCATTATGTGTTTTAAAAAACAATAAGGAAAGAGAATAGTTAGTGAAACTCAAAAAACATAGCTGAATGGAGAGGACAATCTGAGAGGAGCTGTGGACTTGGTAGAGGTGCATGCCAAGCTCTACTGAGATGGCAGAGAGGGGCAATGAGGGAGCCAGATGTCTACCAGTGTCTCCTCTTACTTGTATCAAACTGAAAGCTACCAAACAAAGGAGTTGGTTAAATCAATGCAAGATTATTAGTTTTTCTAGTCACAGAGCAGAGTGAGAAAAGGTAGAGAGGGTAAAAAGTGATTCATCTTACTGTCAAGAGAAGGTGAAATCCAGGCTTCCAGGCCCAATATGCATTCCAACATGGTAAGTAAAGGATACTTTTACAGAGGGTCACATGAGGAGCTGAGAATTATCCAAACGCACAGACAGAGCAAAGTGCAAAATGCAAAACCAGACAGCACAGAAAATGTAATCATAAGAGAGTGATGGCAGAAAGGCAGATTCTAAGGAGGAGACCCTGAGAGTGGAGTCATCCCACAGTGTGGGAGAGCTGGTGTGGGGCAGCCCTGTGTGATCTCTTTGTAGATAGTTCAGCACACATAACTGTTTTTGAGCCATGAGGGAAGCACAGTTGGCAAAAGGAAACGTTTAAAAATTAATTTACATTGCCTATCTGGGTGCAGTAAAATAAATTCACGCGTATAGTACTGGAAGCAATGAAAATTATTAGTACCCTCTGGGAAACCATATGTAACAAGAGCCCTAAAATGTTCATGCTCTTTGACTGAACATAAATTTTATTGGATTTTTCATAGTTATTTTTAATAAAAATAGACTTAGTAAGTAACACTGCTGCAAATGTCTACTAGTAAATGTGGTCTGGTTGTAGGAGATGCAACAGCAGAGTTGCATTGAGATTGCACTGACTATGCTGATCTTGCAGGACTGAGGGAGAAAACTGGTACATCTGGCACATAAACCAGACTGTGTCATGAAAAAAAAAAAAAGAATGCTAGGGTAACAGCTGGATGATAATGTTCCAAAGAGTTTATCAAAGAAAGGAGCCTTCACAACTGTGTGAGGAGCTGAGATCCTGAATTGTGGCAATGAAATAGTCAGAAAAGGCATAAATAAAGAAGAGTATACCAAATGGACAAAGAGGAAACATATTTGGAGAAATAACAAAGCCAACAATTGCTGTCCATAGCTGACATGACATAATAATGGGGGGTTGCAGTAATATGTGAGAAAAGATTCACTTAATTGATAAGAGCCAGAGACCAGGGGAGCTGCTGCTGAGTCTGTTAATAAGCAAGGGGGATTGGTAGCACTGTGTCAGTTCCTAAGAGGTCTTAACAGTAAATGTGGGCTTATATAGGGTCTAGAGTCTTAGAGAAAGGTCAAGATTGTATCCCATAGACGAAGTCTTGTAGAGCCTAAATTCATAGATATAAGGAAAAGAATCTGCTTTAAGTAGATTAATTTTGTAATAATCCACTTCAAAGCGCATAAACTCCGATGTCTGGAGGAGACCCTGGTTAGGAGGAAACATAATAAAACTGAAGTGATTGTTTTTCTCCCAAAAAGGGAATAGCAATCAATTCAGGAGTTATACCTTCTCTTTCTTAGGCAACTGAGTGTAATAGGAAGTGTAAGGACTTTAGATACAGAAAAGATCTGATGTCAAATTTCTACTGTATGATCTTGGACAAGTTATTTAATTTCTCTGAGCCTTTTCTTTAATAATCACAATGGTAAAAATAACTGAGTGTTGTGAGAAGCTAATAATATTATGTATATATCTGAAAGTACTTTATGGACTTCTATGTGCATGCCAGCCAGCTAATTTAATTATGCAAACTTTGATACAAACACCAGCTCTGAATCACTGTTAGGAGTTAGTCATTATTAATGCACCTCACTTTTATTTCTAAGTAAAGTTCTCCTTGCACAAGAAAATCCACTCACAGAATCAGAGCCAGAGACAACTATGCAAAAAGTGTGTCTACACTTGTCTAGAGATAAGGACACTGACTGTTTTATCACTTTCTTAGCAGCTATCAAACTCCAATACCACGGGTGATGGACATAGGACCACCTCACCATCGGTTCCTAGGGGAATTATGAGAAAAGAATGACATATACTTTAGAACTTTTTGCTCAAAGCTTTGTTATAATACAGTGAATAAGAAAGGAGAGTATATATGGTGTCTACGATATGGCAAAAAGAAGCCTGTGGCTCATAATCAAAGTGCAGGGATAAAATTTTCAAAACATTTCATATTTGGCTCATACAAGGTCAGGTTGCAAATTTAACAGATACTACCTTCCATCTTTAAAGAACCATGATTATAAGAAATAAATTTTCCCCTTCACATTGGTGGTAAAACTTATGAAATCCTAGTAGTATGGAACCTAGTTAATAGAAATGTATGTATGCTGGTCTCTTTGTTATGACAAATATATCATGGTCATAGAAGATACTAACATTAGGGAAATCTAGATAAATGATATAAAATAGCTCTGTACTATCTTTAAAACTTCTCTGTACATGTAAAACTATTCTAAAACTTTAAAAATTTGTTTTATTTTATTTTAATGTGTATATATATGTATATACATTTATATACATATATATATACATATATACATACATATATATATATTATTTCAGAGGGGAAGAGAGAATAAGATAGAAACATCAATGATGAGAGAATCATTACTCAGCTGCCTCCTACAAGCCCCACACTGGGGATTGAGGCAGCAGTGAACTATGACCTTCTGGTTCATAAATAGACGCTCAATCACTGAGTCACGCCAGCTGGGCTAATATATATAATATTTTAAAGGATAGTTTGAACTTCCTATTGAGCAGTTGTATGAAAACTCAGAATGCAAGTTTGGAACTAAAAGCTCAGACTATCACCAAACTATTATCAGAATTTTAGACACAATCCTCTACTTATAAATTTTTTCTACTAATAAATTTTTAAGTCAGACATATATTAAAAGGAAAAATGTGGCATGAATTTTGTCACAAAATGAAGAATGAGACCTATGAACCAGGAGGTGATGGTTCAATTCCACGTTGGGTTGCAGGCTCGATCCTCAGTGTAGGGCGTGTAGGAGGCAGCTGATCAATGATTCTCTCTCATCATAGATGTTTCTATTTCTCTTCTCCCTTCCTCTATGAAATCAATAAAACAATATTTTTTTAAAAGATGAAGAATTATTTGTGACCTAAGTTCTGTACTCTGAACAAACCAGAAAGCAGAGTAGTCACTTATCAAATATCCAGAAAATGTCCCATGTGATGAAAGGCTATTTCCCTGGCCCTTCCTTCTGTCAATATCACCCTTTTGTGTCTATTCTGGTCAAAAATTCACAGTAATACAACAAAATCAAATTTAAAATTTGAATCAAGAAAAATAAGAGAAAAATGCAAATAGACAGTATATTAATATTATTATTGGAGAATATTATTTTCAATTCTCTTCTAGGTTAATGTTTGAGAATTCCCAAAAGAAAATTTAAAGGAAGAAATAATTTTCCCAAATCATACACCAGAGGAAATGAGAAAATAAAACCTTATTGAAAAAAACTATGATGAAAATGCTATTCTCATATTCTCAGGTCTTGGAGGTAAGCCATAAACTTTCTAGGAGAACTTGCTGTGTACATTTTCTTATTTTTCAGTCCTGAACAGGTGCTTTCCAAAATCTGACCCAATTATGTAAATATTTTCTAAATTTAAATTGTTGAGGAAGATGGTTCCCCTAAATTAGGCTTTCCCACAACACAATTCCCCATAATTCTCCACATTATTCTTACTCTTTAGTAGTTTTCTCTTTTCACCAAATTTTCAAAGGTGAATATTGAAATAACTGAGCCAATGATTTTGTTATCTTGCTCATGTGACACTTTAAAATCCTTAAGAGAAGGATTATGAGTCTTGCCCTTTTTCTAATAACACAGAGGGTTTTAACAATGGAAGGATCATCAAGTCTCCTATATTGATAATAGATGTGTTTCAGAACAGGGAAAAAAGCTGACAGTTACTAAGTTCATACTGCATACCCTTTACTTTATCAAATTTCTCATTAATTTTTTTAGTGAACCATGAAATTAATTACAAGAAGGAATAGCTGAGAACCTGAGTAAACAGCAAGGTACAAAAGTTACTAATTGATTGAAAAGATATCCAAACAAACTTGCCAAGCCCAAAGACAGTCCTATAAGCACCACATTGTCTCAGGTATTTCTATTGGTGCTGTGTATTGTCAAACAGCATTTTCTATTCTCTTCCATGGAAATATTTACCAGAAATGTGTGAACACATGGGAAGGCATTCCAAGGTGAGCAGTGTAAATGTTGAAGACGGTCAATAAAAGAAATGAAGGAGCCCTCACTTACAGCCATCTGACATTAAGGGAGGAACCAGAAAGCTATAAATAAATCTTTGCAATGCCAAGTAACAGGATGATGAATTACTTGGTAGAGAATATTAATATTATAAATGGGGAAAGTTTCATGACTGACTTTGGGAGAAAATAATTCAAATATAGAAGCACTTTTAAATTGTCTATTTTTTAATTGTATTTCTGTTGTTCTTTTACTATGAGGATAGTATATTTGTTCAAAATACAATGTTTGGAAAATATAAGAAATCATCCAACTTGAAAAATATGAGTATTTCAACCACCCAGAAATAACCACCACTGGCACTGTGGTGTCTTTATCCTCCAACTTAGTAGTACATGCACATACACACAGATATATGAATATATTCACATTAGGGTTACACCAAATGCACAGCTTTCATAAGAAAAATCTTTCATGTCATCATTTTATCATATAATATTTAATGATTCTAAAGTATTTTAAGATTTTAAATTTCTGTTCTTTGAAAGTAATTGAGCTTGCCTTTGTGACTTCAATATATAATCTAATTCTTTTTAATATTTGAAACTATTTAATAAGACTTATCTAAACTAATAAAAGCGAAATATTAAAATTAACCGTTTCTCTGAGACGGGTAAGCCACGCCCACCAGCCAATCAGAGAGGCGGTATGCAAATTAGCCCAGCCAACATGGCGGCCGCCACTCACGAACCTGAGTAAACGGCTGTTTCCATTGCAGCAGGAGCGAAAGTGAAGCGGCACCCGCTCAGCTCAGCTCCGATTAAACTGGCTCTAGCAAAACACAGATTTGAAACAATGTAACAATCATAGAATCCTCGGGAGCTGAAGGAAAGAGCAGCCCAGGCCTAACCAGTAAAAGTAACAATTGTTTCATTATAGACGCTGCGAGGTGAAGCAGAGGAGGTTCGTTAGTTAGAAGGCCAGCTTAAAGGAACAGTGTATCAATTATAGAAGATAAACACCAGGCCTTAAAGGAACAGCATCAATTATAGGAGATAAACCTCAGGAACCTGGGTCCAGCCAGCCTTGCTGGGACGTTGGGTCAATGGGAGCTGTGGGCAGCCTTAAAGCCCTTCACCCAGGCTGGTCAGGGACGCCAGCAGGTGGACATCCCCCGAGGTCCCAGACTGTGAGAGGGCACAGGCCGGGCTGAGGGACCTCCC
>PVJC01022033.1:14534-27812 GCA_004026665.1 Murina feae | reverse complement strand
GAGATTATTATGCTAAGTGAAATAAGCTGGTCAGAGAAAAAGGTAAATACCATGCGATCTCACTTATATGTGAAATGTAATGAACAAAATAAACTGATGAACAAAATAAAAACAGAGACATGTTTAAATGGAACAGATTGACCTTGTCAGAGGGGTGGGATGTGGGAGGACTGGAAGAGATAGCCAAAGAACATATATGCATATATGCATTGCCCAGGGACACAGACAACAATATGATAAAGGGCACAGGGGCTGGGATAGCAGAGTGCCAGAAACTGATCATTGTGTCCGGAAGGCTGGTCAACCTTAATTGCTCTGAATGGTCAGAGCTAATCACTCATTGTTCAGGTGAGACATTGGTAGTTAAAGCAACTCCACCTATTAATCATATGTAAATTCTTGCTTGGAATTTCCTGCCTAAAGGATATGGGTGTTTCCCATAGCCTCAATTAAAGGGATAGCAAGGCCAGAGCAGTGGTAGTCCTTCCCCTAGAGGTGGACTCCTCACTTGCCCCCGCTCCCCCTGATTTCCCAAATTAATTCTTTTCTGTCTCTCTTCATTTTGTGTGTGACCTTCTCCAGAAGCTGAACCCTGAACAGGAACCCTGAACCTCGCGGGGTGTGAAAGGGGCTCCCACAGTGGAGGCTTTCTGTAGTAATGTCAACAATAAAAAGGAAATCCCATCTCTTTCAGTGTTCTTAAAACTAAAATGTCGATCACATTTGCAATAGCAATCAACAAAAAAACAGGATAAAGCAAAAAAAAAAAAAAAAAAAAGAATTAGAAGAATATAAAAGGGAATAGAACAAGACCAATTTAAGAACTTATAAAACCTATTTGTGAAGCTGATATATAATAGTACTTCTTTGTATCACCCACTACAAATATTCTGAGGAACAAATCAACAGCTTTGTGCCTCACAACACGACTCATAATTTCCCAAAAGGCTGAGTTATGTCCCTGGTGGCTGAGGTGGTTATGTGTTGGCTCTACCCTTTTCCAATCCCTTCCTAAGCACATGACTGACCTACTCCTCCCACAGTGGGTCCATGTGACTGAATCTGATCAATAACCTACTGTGGAAATGGTTCTGTTTATTTCCAGGTGGGATTTCTAAAGATCTCTTTAGCATTCTTCCTTGTCCATCAGGAGGTTACAGAGGACGGAGGGGAGGCCTTGGGACAGAGGGGACAGTGGAGGAGCTGCATCCTGAATGCCTATGTAGGAGCACAGCCCTCTGCCATCTCCCGGGGGCTGTGATGTAAATTACAAATAACCCATAAATGTCTGAAATCGCTGAGGTCGTGCATCACAGTGTTTAGCCTGCTCTGAAGAATATGATCGATTTGACTGTCCAGTGATCTATGCCAGTGCTGAGTGTCAGTGGGGAGGGATACTCTACGCTGAAGGGCCTTTGGTGGATTCCTGCATGCAAGAAAAGGTGAAAAAGAATAGTTCTGACGGTATTTAAAATAAAATTACAGTATGATCAAACTACTCACAGTAGCAAAGCTCACAATGTCAGAATATTATTTCAAGATAGAGGTTTGTACTAGAGACTTTCTTTTGTTGTTGTTGTTTTTTAAAATACATTTTATTGATTTTTTCCAGAGAGGCAAGGAGAGGGATAGAGAGTTAGAAACATCGATGAGAGAGAAACATCGATCAGCTGCCTCTTGCATACTCCGTACCGGGGATATGCCTACAAGCAAGGTATATGCCCTTGACCAGAATCGAACCCGGGACCCTTTAGTCCACAGGCCGATGCTCTATCCACTGAGCCAAACCGGTTAGGGCTAGAGACTTTCTTATGTATTCTCTCAGTTAATCTCAGGATGTTTGTGGAGAACCTAATTTTACATAAGGCAATGAAGCAAGATAACCTTTTGGGAAAGCAGGAATAACGAAGCTGTGGCTGAGTAGGATTACTGCGGGTTCAGGGTAGTAACTTTTTTAGACTACAGTGCTTTCCAGTGCAGTATCAGAAAAAATCCTGAGTGGGAGATAAGAGTCTGTCAAGTAATACCAGCAGTTCTTTTGAGCTACCCAAACCTGTGGTGGGATGGGATTTACAAGGATATATACTCTTAGGACCTGCTGAGAGCTCCCTCTGCAGGCTCAATATTTACACGTTCGTGCAGGGCACTGACTTCTCCCGGATGCTCCAGTCCAACTTTGGTGGATAGTGTCTATGGCCACCACTCTGGTCTGAGGTGCACACACAGAGCAGCAAGCAAACAATTTGTGGAGACACTTGCCAACTTCCAAATAGACCTGAACATTGGGCTGGAGGCTGTGAGTCAGCTAAAAAGTTAACTTTCCTGCTGATGCGATTCTAATCAGAAGGAAAAAACAAGTTAAAGAACTCTTGGTTCAGCTACAGTCAGCTCTAAGTTGTGCAAACCTAAATAACTAAAGACTAAAAGAGGAAGCCGTGGGGAAGTCAATGTTAATGCGACTCTCTTAATGACATAAACTAGAATTAGAGCTCACAACTGGGGAAAAAAAGAGAAATAGAGGGGGAGTAGAGGTCAATTTCATATAGAAAGAATTCCCTTAAATTAATTTTGCGGTGAATGTAGATTGATGGGCAAGGGCTTTCAAGCAGAGATGCTACCTAATTTGATGCTGAGGTGAAGTCACTGCGTTTGGGCTCACCATTTAATAATTAAATGATAAATAAAACAATATATATGCCTGAATTCTAGCGGGATTAATATAGATTAATTGATTGATTTATCCAGTTCCTAATCTATAAATTATTTACATTTGTTTTCCAAAACAGATACAATACTAATAATAATACAATGCTAAAATAAAAATTATGAAGAGAATCAAGAAAAACAGAAAATGGAAATTGAGAGGATTATGAAAGTTAGTGAAAGAAATGACAAGTTTGATACTAAAGTTCAATTAACACAAAATTTCCAAGAGACTGAAAAGTAATAATGCACTTGGTCCTTAACACAAATTTAGGGAATTAATTCAGTTCTGACAGTGAGAGAGGCTCACACCATGAATTTACAGGGGCTCAGAAAAGTAATTCGTGGCTTTATAATTTATTTTAGGACAAGTTTCCTACTTAAAAATATATGTTTATGGTGATTTTTTATATGAACTGATGTTAATTTACCATGAAAATTATTAACTCCATGGCAGTAGAGATCAAATTATAGGTCATGATTATATACACCCACCCTCCTTCCCCCAACTTAAAATTCTTGATCATTATTGTATAGGCTTAATGCCATGTGTCTCACTCTGGCATACATTATTATTTTTGAAATATAAATCAACATCACCTGTATTACCTCACGATGGCACACTTGTATTATATTCTCCCTGAAAAGGTTTTGAAAACTGCCTGGAAACCATAGCAAAAGAAAAATAGGTTTCTTTCTTCCGCTTTGAGTAACTTAGTTATATAAAACAGATTTAAAATCTTCCGTAGCCTGCACTTTCTCCCAATATGCTGAGAGCACTTCAAAGTATGTCGTTGAACTTTGAAGGTTTGAATTTTATCCAAGAACATTTGAATTAGAAGCCTCTTTGGTCAAGTTGCCTCTTTTTTTCCTTTTTTTTTTTTTTGAATTGGTGATGGGAAACAGACCAACTTCCTTTCTTTTAAAGTGTGTTTCAAGTGGGTAGGTAATTTTTAAAACTTTGGTTGTTATTGGAGTGTTCATCTTCAATTAATATCACCCAAGAAGAACAAAGCGAAACAGATACTAGAAAAGGCAAGTGTAGCAAACAGCAACTACAGCCTTTACACACTTCAGGAGCTAATTACTCTCAGGATCAATGGTGACATTGATTATGAATCACACCAAAAATTATTCAATTTCTGCTTTCTGTTTAATTTTTCAAGAACCAATTATAAGTTAGAATTATTCGAATAGGTCTTCACATTGCTTAATAATCTATTTTATACTTATGTGGTAATCTTTCATGTATATGTTGCTCAACTATACAATGAAAAAATAAGTCAAAGAATGAATGTGTTTGAATCACTTAGGGCCATGCTTGGCATATAGTACGCCCTACTTAAGAGCTAATTACTAATGATAGAAACTGTTATTATTAACAGATGCCAACATTTACAAATAAAACACAGATGTTTTATTCATGAGACTTTAAGATCTTATTCAAAACTGATTTCCATTATTCACAGATCTACAACTCTCAAGTACATTTTTTTGGGTCTATTTGTTGTTTCTATGCCAAAAGGGAAATAAAAACAACAATCAAAATGAAAGAGTGGCAAGTACTGAGTTAGGGACCATTAAAATGGAAAACAAAGACTGGCGTTATGATTGTGAAAAAAATGAAAAGCCCTCAACTTCATAACAAACACTTTGGAATAGTTTAATACAGGATGGAAAAGAATGCCATTCTTTCCCCCACTTATGACTGGCATTGCTAACCACAGCATCCTTTCCATCATCCTCAAATGAAAGTCTATTTTATTAATATTAATATTGTATAAAACAAAGTTTAGGAAAATAGTATAATCATGTTTTAGATATTGTGTTAAATTATAATGATGACTATAGGGAAATCTTATTCTCCAGTAGTTTCTGGTATCTGAGGTGTGTGTGTGTGGGTGTGTGTGTGCACAGTGATGCTCTAAGTATATATCATGGTCTACATTAATATGCATGATATTTATGCATATTTATATGTATTGTGGATGGGTCTATGTATTGTGGAGGGGAAAAGGGGTTCTATGGTAAGTAAACTCATAGGATGATCTGATTATAAATTTACTAGGGGCCCGGTGCACAAAAATTTGTGCATTCAGGGGGTCCCTCAGCCCAGCCTTTGCCCTCTCACAGTGTGGGACACCTGCTGGCATGCCTGGCAAGCCTGGGTGAGGGGCTGATGACTGTTTGTAGGCTGGCCAAACCCCGAAGTGTGGACCCTCACCCCATTGGGGTGTGGCAAGCCTGGGTGATGGGCTAAGGGCTGTTTTCAGGCTGACCACAGTTCCTTCAGGTTTTGGGTCCCTAGTGGGGTACCTGGACAGCCTGGATGAGGATTTGAGGGCCGTTTTCAGGCTGCCCACAGCTCCCATTGACCCAAGGTCCCAGCGAGGCTGGCTGGAATCAGGTGTCTGGGGTTTATTTATCTTCTATAATTGAAACACTGTTGCTTTGAGCCGAGGCCTAGGCAGGTAATGAAGCCTCTTGTTTGCTTCAGCTCCGTGGCTTCTACAATTGAAATAATGTTGCCTTAGTAGAGGCCCAGCCAGTCTAGACAGGCAGTTGCAATGGAAGCCTCCTGTTTGCTCTAGCTCCATGGCTGCCAGCTTCCATCTTGGCTGGGTTAATTTGCATACAGCCACTCTGATTGGCTGATGGGCGTGGCTTGGTTGGGGCGTGGCTTAAGTGTCTTGGAATGATAGTTAATCTAATCTTTTATTAGATTAGATAACTGGGCAGGTAACAGCAGGTAGTCATTCCTAGTATATACCTTTTTTAGTAAAAGGCTTGTCTTTGCCTTAAGTAAGTCCTGTCCATACTTTCTGAGCATCCAAGTTAATATACCTTTGAAATTGTCCCTCTTTCAGGCCACTCTTTCAAATATGTGACTCACCTTCAAACTCTTCTTCTAACATACATGACTGTGACTGTCCTGTAATCAATGCCTGGCTTACTTTCTCCAACTTCTGTGTCATCTTCCTTATGTTCCTTCCTTCATTACAAATGCATAAAGGACACTGCAGAACTAACCTGCTCATTCCCAGAGCATCTGAGATCTTTATCCCTTGCACATGTTGCCAATTTGGCTCAAATAAACTCATAGAAATTCTCCACAGGCTTGGGAGTTTCCAAGGTCAACAGTATGAGTGCATGGTCTACATCAAGTAAGGGGGAAAGAGAATAGGGAGGGAACACCACTTACCACAAGTTTTATTGTCTTCATCAGAACCATCTGGGCAGTTTGATTCTCCATCACAAAATAAATCAATTGCGACACATTTTAGAGCATCAGCACAAGGCTTGGAACCAGGCGGACACGTTGCTGAGACATTGCCTTTAGGAAAAAAGATTGAGTTTGTAAATTTACTGCATACATATTAGATTTGATTTCTTACCATATATACAATGTTTGGATACTTATGCATTTTTTTAAAATTTAGATTCTTACTTATAAGCACATATTTCAATTTCCCCTGGAAATATTAATTTTATTTAATATATCAATTATTTGTAAAAATTTAGAATTTTAAACAAATTCTTCATAGATGTTAAATATCAATGTTTATTTTAATTTAACCTTGATAAATCAGCATTACAGTTTTGACATTTGGCCCCTGGGAGGGTTATTATGTTATATGTGGCAATTTTTTGGAATGTTTTCCAGAGCATCTGCATTACTGGTAATCACTTCATTTACTCATAAACATATCATTCAAAAATATTGTGGCTGAAATCAAGGTTTGCAATCTGTAGAGCAAAATTTGTCAACGAAAGCCATTTTATAGTAAAATAAAATACTTAAAATTCCCAGCACAGTGCTATATTGAGCAGTGGAAAAAATCTAATGACTATTTCCTTCAATATTTGTTTGCTTCTTGGGTCAGGGGTTCTCAACGGGAAAGACATGCCCCTGAAGTTCTGTGCCATCTCTTGCCTGGATCTGATCAATGTGCACCTCTCAGCCTGGCCTATCCTTCACCTTCTTCTCTTCTATCTGCCTACACATAGAGATGCAGCAAGAAAGACATTTCACTCTAGAAATTAACTTGGACATTTTAGGTGTGATTCTAAAAATGACATGTTATTTTATGCTCACTAGATATAGACATATGTTTTTATTTTTCAGAGCAGTGTGATAATCTGATTATTTTTGTCTATGATGAGAATAACAATGGTAGCTTAAAGTTTTTGAAAATCTAAACTCAATAGCATTTGGGGAGGGGGGGTATTGTTCTTAACCTTAAAACCAGCACTGCACTGCCATCTGCTGGGCTCTAAAATCATGTTTTACTCTGCAATTTCCCCTAATGCTCTATGAAATTAATTGCAAAAATAAAAGTGCTTATGTCAATGAATCTACTAAGGTAATACCTAATTTGGAACGTTGATGGACAGAGTTGCTGAGTATATACAGAACAAAATTAGATATTTGTAATTAGCTCCAATTAAAAAGGATATAAACATTTGGGAAATTCATGGATCACCTAACATCTAAAAATCGAACAGGATAAAGATCCAAGCTGTTCATAAATGATAGAATATTCCCATATAAGACATTTAAAAAAGAATGATGAAAAGGATACTGAATAAACCCAAACGCATACTATAACCATTGATATCTATGAGATAATAATTAAAAGAGTCCTTAATCATTAAGTCCCTGACCCATGAAAGATGGAGTGTCAATATTATTCCTTATATGATTGCTAAATAAATAAACAAGAAAAAAGTTTTATTTTAGACACTCTAGGTCTTATTTTAATAGTAGTTAATAGAATTCTCGCTATTCAGAATTGGGGATATAGCTAGGAATATGTAAACTTTGTCTGTTCTAATACTTCCCATGAGAACTTCACTTCCTGATGCTCCATATCTCTATCTGTTGCCTATTAAACGCTGTATATCCATCCTCAAAACCACATGGGACCCTTTGATGTCATTAATGATTATTCACTCACTCCATAAGTATTTATTGTCTATTTATTTGTGTAACACATTTTTAAGGGATGGAGGTAAAGAGAGGAGTAAGACAGAGACTCTAGTCTCATGGAGCTTGGAGTTTAGTGAGAGACTGGGTCATTACTAATATATCTATATCTATCTATATCTATATCTATATCTATATCTATATCTATATCTATATCTATATCTATATCTATATCTATACCTAATATGCAAAGTGTCACCTAAGAAGTTCTATTGATTGGGAGTTTGATCGCTTGGTATGATATGCGCTGACCACCAGGGGTCGACATAGAACGAAGGAAGGCCTGGGTCAGCAGCTGGCAGCTGGGGAAGGGAGGCTGCAGCCAGCAGTCACTAGGAACCCTACTCATGCACAGATATCATGCACTGAGCCTCTAGTTAGTTTTTAAAAAGAGATCTAAAAATGTACTATGGGAACACTAAGGATTAGGCAATTTGTTTCCTTTTGAGATAGAGGTTGTAAACATCTTTACGTAAAGTAGTTTTTGAAAGATGCCTAGGAATGTACCAAGAAGAGAGGCATATGGAATGTACACACTGTGTGACATATCAATATATGGAAAACAGGTGAATCTAACTGCTCTGGATGGTAGGATGTTTGTGAAAGCCATGGAAGGCAGGGAGTGTGGTGCCAAATACTAGAGGACTTGTTTTGTCTTTGTAAAATGTTATAAATAGTTTTTTCTATAGGCAATGGCATGGAAAGTTTTTAGATATCTATGTGATATGACCAGTCCATGTCTCAATAACACAATTCTGGAGCCAAGTAGAGAGTCACGTAGAAAGAAGAGACCAAGATAAACTGTTACAATAATCAAGGAGAAAGTTAATGAGGGTTGGAACTCTTGCACTAGAAGAGGAGATGGGACATGGACTCAATTGCTATTTTGCAAATAAAATTGGTGAGCTTTAGTGGACAGATATGTTCCTGACCAAAGGGATGTGGTGAAGGGGGTGCTCAGAATGATACCCACACTTCTGGAGTGACCAGTTAAATTACTGTCATTAGTTACAACCTATATCTCTCTATATGTCTCTCTATATAAAACCCTAATATGCAAATAGATCGAACGGTGGAACAACTGAACAACCAAACAACCGAACAACTGGTTGCTATGATGTGTGCTGATCACCAGGGGGGGCAATGTGGTGGGTGTCGGCCTTGGCAGGATGGTGAAGCAGGTGAGCAGGAGTGCCAGACCAAGGTGGGGCACTGGTCGCTGTCATTGGGACAAGCCTCTGGTGGTTACTGAAAATTCTTTGCTCCTGCTTGGGACAGCCACACCCATTGACGGTGCTGGCCCCACTCACACCTGCTGCCGGCAATGGTCCCGATTGCTCTGCGCTGTCAGCACGTAGGAGTGGTGGCAGTGGGAATGGGATTGCCAGCAGACATGGGACTAGGGGCCACAGTGGGAGGGGCTGGGCGGAGCAAAGAGGATGGGCCAAGACCCACGTCTGTACCAACTGCAGCCTCACAGCCCACAGTTCCTTTCAAGGTGTACACATTTGTGTGCTGGGCCCCTAGTAGTGAATATAAGAGCAACAGCTGGTGGAATTAGAAAATGACTCTAGTTTGAAGTATTTTGATTTGAAAGTAGAAATATTAGTAACTCTAGCTTATTTTGTATTGTATTTCTATAGATTTTTTTCAGAAACACTTTTCAGCCTCGTTGGTCAATGAAGAAAGAGAATATATATATTTTTAATCCTCACCCGAGGATTATTTTTCCATTGATATTTAGACAAAGTGGAAGAGAGAGGGCAAGACAGAGAGCAACATCAATGTAAGAATTGGTTGCCTCCTGCATGAGCCTGACCAGGGACCAGGCTGGGGAGGAGTCTGCAACTGAGGTTCTGTTCCCTTGACCAGAATGAAACCTGAGACCCTTTGGTCTGCAGGCCGACACTCTATCCACTGAGTCAAATTGACTAGGGCAAGAAGTTTCTCCCATTGAAACCAATATGAAAAATATAATCTATATATATAAAGAAGTAATCTATATATATATATGTAAAGAAGTAATATGCAAATGAGGTCAGGACTTCCTAAAGGTCACAACCAGCAAAGGAAGGGAGGTGGGGGCGGTCCCGAGCCTGAGAAAACAACACACAGGCATGACCTGGAGCTTGAGAGATCAACACAGAGGGGTGCCTGCTCTGAGCCTCCGAGACGCAGCTGGGAGCAGGTCCCCAGTGGACACAAATACACACACACACATGCACACACCCACACACAGCTCCCTGCCTACCTGATCTTCCCTAACCACCTCTGCCTCGGCCCCCGCTACCACGGCTTTGTCTGGATGTCTGGTCTACCTGGTCTAATTAACATATTACTCTTTTATTAGTATAGGTCATTAGTATAGATGATCAACCACTAAGCCATGTCAGCTGGGCTATTTCCCCGTTATTTAAATGGGAGTAATAATACTAAGCAGCCACGCAATGCTGTTTGAGACAAATTGAGCCCAACAGCCTTATAGCTCGCTTAACAGTGGAAGTAGAATCTGAATCCTAGGACGCCTGCCTTTAGAGACCAGCTGCATTTCACTTCACTGTATTGGAAAAGGAGCTATTACCTTCCAGAAATCCTCATCTACTTGGATAGAACAAATTTAATCCTTTTAGCAAGACAATGGTGGGTCAATCCAAATGAAATTCCAGTGGAAAGGTACTTTAACAATTCTGATATCATGTGCACAGCAGGGTCTTCTGTGATTAGCAATATATTAATATTGTTCTCTTAAATGTAGAGAAAGAAAAACACTTAAAGTCATAATGCATTTGGTGTCAGAAAAAGTCCCTGTGTTATAGTCCTGGGGCAATTCAAGTGAGGAACATAATTCTACCTCAGCGTCTCTTGACCCATTTTCATTAAATCAGCCAATTATGTTTCTTCAATCCCCAAACTCTTGCCCGCCGTGGAATGGTAGCAAGATTGCATTTTTGTATGAGGTTGAGAAAGCCCCTGATAGTGAAACTTTGTTTTTCTGCAATAATTGCCCAAACAGTAGGCAACAAAAGACTAGGACAAGGGTATGCTACAAACCTTGCAAGCATTTGAACAGTTGCCCAAAACCACCCCTATAGGAACTCTTTAGCAGCCCAGAAATCACTCAGTGAAACGCAACTTCAGTTCTTATCTCTCTCCTTTAGTGTTCCAAATGGGTTAGTAAAACTTTATGGTAATTGACAACAAAGGCAGCTGAACAATAGAGCATAGTCCTCGTGGA
This sequence comes from Murina feae, assembly GCA_004026665.1. Lineage (NCBI taxonomy): Eukaryota > Metazoa > Chordata > Mammalia > Chiroptera > Vespertilionidae > Murina > Murina feae. Next base: position 16,887 of record PVJC01022033.1, on the reverse strand, counting down.
CTTTGTAACGCAGTATCATACAAAAATTTTCTTTGGCGTAATTTATAATAGTATTAACGGTGGATATATGATGCATGCATTCGTTGATTTTTCTCAAACTCTGTCTTCCAGGCATATAAACATGAGAATAAACTTAACATCCTTGAAAAGCATATTCATAATAAATTATGGCTTGGAAATTGCAGTTTTCAAGTTTAATTGCCTCGTTCCCCTCTATAAATCTATAGTATCTTGCCGGCTGAGAGGAATAAGTGGGAAATATGATTTGGAACTCATGGATCCAATAAAAGAGGGAATATGATATTTTGCCGCCTACTTACCTTATAATTCTGTGAAGATTGATTAAGGTAATTCAATACAGTCTCCAATAACAGCAAGCTTCAGAAATGAAATTTGAATTTTTTGTGCTTTTATTTTTTTTTGTCAAATAAATGATCCGATTAAAATGAGTATTACTGAGTATAATCATCTCATTTTAACCTTAGTTTAGCTTTTGAAAGTTCTGTTGAAAAATATATCCAACTATTTTTTTTTCCAAAAAACTCAGACTAGGAAAGGGAGTAGGGATGTAATATTAGTTGTGTCCCTCTTTATGCTAGTCATGAATGGAGATAGTACTGTTGTATCTGTCTTATCTCTCTTAATTCTCATGAGCACTCTCTAAGGCATGTATTTTAATTATCTGTTGGACAATTAATACAAAGTTTGAAAAGACTAGGTAGCTTGCCAAGTACTATATATAGAGTAACTGATGAATTTAGTTAGTGGTGGGTTTACCATGCCCCCTATTTTTAAAATTTTACTTCATTGTTTAAAGTATTACAGATAGTAGTACATTTGTATCCTTTTTTTTTCTTTCCCCATTGACCTACCCCTGCCCCTCTCCACATGTCCTCACTTGACCCCCCATTGTCTTGTGTCCATTGGTTATGCTTATATGAATGTATACAAGTCCTTCAATTGATCTCTTACCTCCCCCTCCCCCAATACTCCCCAGCCTTCCCACTGTAATTTGACAGTCTGTTCCATGCTTCTCTGCCTCTGTATCTTTCTTTTTTGTTCATCAGGTTTTAATGTTCTTACCATGCCTTTTTAATGACTGAGAGTTGTATGTTACTTTTTCCTTTTCCTTTTGAATAACAACTGTTTAAAATATGAAAGCTAAGACTAAATGTATGCTTAACCTGTTCTGTGATTTTCTTGTAGGAAAGGAGATTTCTGCTCTACTTCCCAGGAGAGAAAAGTATGAGAGGAGTATTACTCTATATTCTCTGTTCCCCATTCATTATTTCTTTGGCGAGAGGAAACTGGGCGTACGGTTCAGCCACCTCTTATATTTTTGATGTGTATATCTTCAGGAGAGTAAGAGTGAAAAAGTTAAGTCCAAGGATTTCTTGCTTTGACATTGATTTTTCTCCTCTAAGTCTTTCCACATGTTACTCTTAGGATATTTTATAAACCTAAAGGGTCCTTAATAACTTGGATTATATGAATCATTCAGAGAATCAATACACAGACAGACAAATAGAAAACAGGACACTAATTTGAATATTTTGTTACTGACTTTCAACATTTTAAAAATAAATTAATCTTATTATATTCAATTATTTTTTTTCCGGTTTACTTTTAGGCTAAACAAACTAACCATATGTTGAAAGTGTGTTGAAAGGTGATTGCAGATGCCATACTCTTTCACTTTGGAGAAGGGACTTTATGACCTGGAGAGCAGTTTTATTTTTCTATATGGTGTACAACTATGTGAATAACAAGCAAATACAACAGCAGGCAGGTTTATCCTACCACAAAAGACCTCTACGAGTTGGGAGGTGTGATAGCTTGCTTCATAAAGCATTCTTTGATTTTGAACATCATATCAACCATTTCATACAAGAATTATTCAGTCTTACTCAGAAGGGGATTTACACAGAAATGTCCTCTTCATGTATGTATATAACAATAACACAAAAATGGCATTATTATTTTAGGAGCTACAGATCTATGCAATATTGCTTGTATAGAGTTTACTGGATGAGAATGGGGACACATGCAGGCCATTCAACACGACGGTGAAGTTAGGGCCAGAGAAGTTGCTTTAGTGAACCAGCAGATAGACAAAAGAACCGTAGATAATCGCTAGAAATTCAGATAAATTGTCACATCAAAGATACACACCAGAGAGTTGGCACAAAGTAGGCACTTAATGAACAATTGTTGAATGAATGAATCAAGGCTACTTTGGTCCTGGTTTGGCAACCAGTACCTGTGGGTATTACTAGGTGTGAAAATACCAATACATTAAAAAGAAATCTCATTTAAAATGTATTGGTATTTTCACATTTCAAAGGCCTGGGGT